>JAOEHI010018136.1:0-28841 GCA_025447815.1 Percopsis transmontana | reverse complement strand
GTACTCACAGTGTGTATACTGTATATCTAGCCCTCTGTCTAGCCTTCTATCTAGCTATATACTGTATATATATATATATATATATATATATATATATATATATATATCTACAGTATGTTATTGCATTACATTATAACACATGGTTATTTAACAGCATAATCCAAGATTGCACTGTCCAAGTACCTGCACCAACCTCACAAAAAAACACTTTAGTGGGCGCCCTTGGTGTACAACTATCCCCTCCTCCTTGGGCTGATGTGGGCTTCCCTGTGGCTGCCCCAGTTCCATCCCACCTGCAAGGTTAATTGGAGGCTCTAAATTGCCTGTCAGTGTTTATGGTCTGTGTACGTAATGACCCTGGACTGACCTGGCATCCCACCCACCGTGCCAGCCTGCCTCATAGATAAAGTAGGCCGGGGTGGACTCCAGCTTCCAGTGACCCTGACCGTGAAGAAATGGATGGATGGATGGGCTGTAGCGTGCACACATAGGACACTGAACATGGAAACCGATTCCACTTTTGATGGGGTGTGGTTAGAGGCAGTTTATGGGAGCTATAGTTAGAACGGCGCTTTAGCCAATGAGATTGCTTGGCCGAAAGTGTCCATCGTATAATTTGTCATATTTTGCTGTCTATAGCTTTATTGTCTCTTACAGTTGGCTCAGCAGCCGATGTGCAGAGGGGACAGTTTTATTCCATATATGCTTTGGGGGATAAGAACGTGGAGGGTTGCCAGGTTAATGTACTTGACCCATTGAAAGCCCAGAGCAGAGCCTATGAAACCCCCCTTCCAGGGAGGCCAGCAGCGATCCTGATTTATTTCCTCTCTGCTGGATGGACTTCAGCACCTGCGCTGCAGATCTGAAGGCAGCGACCACCGCAGCCGTAGCACTCTCTCCCCTCCTCCCCTCCCTTCCTCTCCTCCCCTTGCCTGTAGAGCAGCGAAGCCCGGCCCTAGACACGCCTCATAGCTCACTGCCGAGCCACTGACTCATCTACAGTTGGCTCAC
This sequence comes from Percopsis transmontana, assembly GCA_025447815.1. Classification (NCBI taxonomy): domain Eukaryota; kingdom Metazoa; phylum Chordata; class Actinopteri; order Percopsiformes; family Percopsidae; genus Percopsis; species Percopsis transmontana. Next base: position 27,830 of record JAOEHI010018136.1, on the reverse strand, counting down.
GTGCGACTGGGGCTCCGTTCCACCATTTTGGGGAGCTGAGACTTCCAGCTCGCTGTTATATCATTTCAAATGGTGACAGTGCATGTGAAAGTGAAAAATAAGGGCATAGAGTTAGGAATGTAAATTGTTTGTTCATACAGTAAGAGAACATTGCATGACCTATATAGAAGAGTGTTTCCATTAGCAGCTGGGTGGAGAGCGGTAATGTGGGTTAAGTGCCATACCCAAGGGGGCATAACCCACTGACTGAGGCCATGAATGCCCAGTGTTAGGGTACATTAATGAAGGTTTCAATTGACCCAGCAAACTGGAACCAATGTGTTGTTCTTTCATCAACAAGCTGGCCCAGTGAATCCTATTTGTGTATGGAAATGACTGCATGTTTGTGCAAATATGGGTGGGCGAGAACTATGTAGTGAAAGTGTAGTCTTACTACATTACGTTCATGCTGCTAATTAGGGAAATGCCCAACCTACAGTAACCTTTGGATAGTAAGATTAGCATTTAAAGGGATGTGTTTGTTATCTGGCCACTGAAAGGCAGAGTGACGCAATGGAAGGTCCCAGCACCGCGCTCACATACTGTACATCAGAACTCACGAGGGAGGTGTATGTGAATATAGTGCATGTGCGTGTATGGTTGTGCAAACACAATGCTAATTGGGTATCATGCATGTACACTTTACAATACATGTAAAGTACAATCATACTAGATCCTAAACTCTATTTATTTCTGCAATATGTTTGAGGAATGTAAGTGGATTGTGATTCATTTTTCAGGCCTTATTTTCAGATACACTTTGAGTTTCTCAATTGCCTACCAGTTTCTGTAGAAATGCTATTTATTTGTAGCATATAGTATACTATTAATGTATATATTATTAATGTATTATTTCATTTTTTTCACTGAATGTTTCTACTGTAAAGTACAGTTACTACTGAACACTTGATAAGTGTTGGAGCGAGTTTATCTCAAAACGCATTAATTCATTCCAGCTATTGGCTACACCTAATAGCAATTTTCCCTGTTTCAGGTTTTATGATCTACAATTCACTCTCTTCAGATTGTTAATCTACCATTTATTTCAGTAACAAAGGAAATTTAGGGCAAGTCTGCATTGACTCATTCTTGCAGCAGCTGATAAACGTACATTACATAAAAATGACAATGGCTTTGTGTCTGATGAAACATGGACTACAAAAGTAAACAGGATTTTAATTGTATTTGTTCTTTCTCAAATTTCACGGCAGCTCAATCCGCATCAGTCGGAAGGGCTGGCACATACTGCTCAACTTCTGTTTCCACACGGCGTTGACCTTCGCCGTGTTTGCTGGTGGCATCAATCGAATCAAATACCCCATCATCTGTCAAGCAGTAAGTGCATTCTCTTTTCATTTGTCCTGCTCCCAGTGCTTTTCAGAACATTGATTATGAATGTGTGTTCCAGGGCACAGAATGCAGTATGTAGGAACAACCAAAGGCACCACATCATTTTGGACATTTCTCCCTTCGAGCTGAACATTCCGTTTTAGTTGTTCCTTTTTTTTTTTTTTTTTTACATGCCCTAACTTGATTGGCTATATGGGATGACTGGTTACAACCCAGAAAAGGGGACCTTTTTAAGGTGTTAGCACAATGAGTGCTATAATTCCGTTCCTTTATGAATTCGCTCTCACCCTGTTTGCCTATTGGCCATCTGTGTGTTCTGTTGCACGGGCGATAGACCCTGGGATGCCAGCCGTGTGCTAGGATGAAAGAAATATGCAATCTCTCCTTCCTGTCCCCGAGGGCTTCTTCAAAAGCAATGTGTTTTCTTAATTATCTTGTATTGTCTCATACAAGAGGTGATATAGGATCCAGCCTGCCGTGCCCATGGCCGGACTGTGAGATTTACAATGCCAAGGTAGAATGGGCAACAGGTCACAAAGACACTGCCTGCTGGCAAGATTGGCACTTGTTCTAAGGCTCCACACTGCACCAGTGGATGTGTTAACAGGAGAAAGGGCTGTTATAAATAAATTGCAGAACAAGTAGCAAGGCCAAGGCCAGGCTGTTGTTTTTTTACACTATCAATTGGGGCGTATCATTGCCTAATGGGCTGTGTTTTAATAAAAGAAAACTGTTTCACTCATGAACCTGTAATGGCAAAGAGCCAGTTTGACCGTGTTAGATTTGGCTAATGTTCTGAGGAATTACAAGATGATTTATGAGTTCTGAGTTTATGTCAAAAAGAAAATGACAGAGTGAAAGAAAGAGAGGTAAAGAAGGTGAAATATCCTTGAGGAGACAATGGCCGGGAACCCATATGGTCCTTGTGGAGTTTCGATCCAGGTGATTAATTAGAAAGACCTGTTGAGAAGGTGAGCTCAGAACATCAGACGCAGCACTGTATCCTCAGCTGTCAGCTCAGCTCAGCATGGGGGCATTTACTGTATGAAGCTGGCAAGAGATTGATGTACCGTCCTATTCTACTCTCACTTTCAGTGGCCTTCAGTCATTCCTCATTTCTATCAACCAGCCTTGTTCTCTCACTTTAGTGTGAGCTGCAGTGCTTTTGGGAGGCCTCTGCCTCTCCGCCCTGTCACAAACACTTTAGGCGCCACCTTGTTCTGCGGTACAACGACTCATACCTCAATATGTCGACGTGCAAAGCGTCATATTTCATGCTAGCTAGCTAGCTAGCTCCTGTGCAGCCAGGCAGTAGATTTGGTGACGGGGAAGACTGCACGAAGCCGTCAAACCTGCCTCAACAATTTGTACTGACACGTCCCGGCTGGCGTTCGTTGTCAAACCGGGCTACGGCCGGCTCGCCCTACCCCACTAGTTAGCATCCCATTGAGTTTATGTTCTGAAGGTTCTTCTTCTGAAGCTCTGCATCTGATGTTTTATTTGTTACCGTTACTGATTAGATTCAATAGACTTAAATAAACGAGTGACTTACAACTGTCCTACAACACCCATTTATTATTGGTTTTCTGAATAATTCATGTAGAGGCTAATCGGGGGTTCAGAGTAAGGTCAAAGAAGAACTTGTCCAGGGTTAAAAATAGACACACCCAATGGGGTAAGGGTACCTGTAAAGACATGCTGAAATAGGTTGTGGGGGCGCAGTAGAGGGTGTGTCAGAAAATTTGGTGGTGCAGTGCTAGTTTGGTGGCAAATAAAACCAAATATTGCGCTAGCTTCTCCACCTGGTCAGACCCAGCTTAGCGCAGACGTACACGGTGGTGTGTGGTAGTTTCCTGGCTTTACGCGAAGGTGTACTAAGCACATACCTATCCAAAATCACACACGCCAATTTTGTGTATCTTATGTTGGCCTATTTGGTGAATAATTTAACTAATGACCTTAACCTTTTTACCTTTTTTTATCACAAAACACAATATATGCACATGTATCATTGTCTTCCAACATAAAACAGTCATGTGCCTCAATATGGATGGAAAACAACATGGTGACGGGGATTTCAATATTTCAATTAACCTCATTCAACCTGAAAGGACGAACTGATTGCCCAGGCTAATTGATTCACGATCACAACTATTTAAGGTCTCCTGGTGTGTTCATAGAATGCACAGGAAAGACTTTCACCGACCATTACGAAATTGGCAGTTCGCCATGACGGAGTGCACGCTGCTTTTAAAGGGAATGAGAGTATCTGATTTGATTGGCCATAATTGAAGACAGTCCCGACAACTCCTACTTATTCACTCTAATTCAACCCTTTTGCAAATGCGCCATTCTGCACCCACCATCCACACTCCCGAAATAAAAAGTATCGGCCACACCCACACATCGACTTGCGCCATGAGCTTGCGTCTTGACCTGGAAACAGGGGCCAGTACTGTTTAACTGCGCACTATGGTGTGAGCCCATCTAAAATCTTCTTCAGTGGACTCACCGCAGGTGTTGACATAGCAAGCCCTCTCTGTTAGCTCCTGCCTGTGCTCCATAACTCATTTAACATGCATTTGTTTACCTCTTATGATCCACAGGGCCTTCGTGTGTGTCCTGCAGGCTTTCCTTTACCCAATCGCTGTTAACAGGATGACTCTCTGCAGGTTTGGGAAGAAGCCCAGATTATGTGGCTCTCCTGTGGGACTCAGGCAGGCCCCACCACACACAATTTGGAATAATTAGAAAGCCACTTGCGGAGATGGTGTGGATCATACGTGCGCACGTAAACACACACACACAGGCTCTGCCTGCTGCTTGCTTGTCATCCACGAGCCAGATTATCTTCCTTCCACACACACACACACACGCACACACACACACACACACATACCCACACTTTCTTTACCGCCCACACGGGTACAGTATGTGCCCCCCACCCCACCCCAACACACACACACACATATCTTTCTCCTTCATCCTCGGACTATCCTCCCTCTCCCCCACCAATGAGCTGTCAGTGCGCTGTTCCCTGTGTCTCCTCGCTTTCAAAGTCATTGTCATCCCTAATCTCGCTCTCCCACCCCCCCCCCCCGCCTCTCTTTCTGTCTTCCTCCATGTCATGTTCCTCTTTTCAAAAGCACTCAATCGTGCCGTGATTCTTTGTCTGTTTCAGGCAATGGGATAACATACAGTTTCTTAAAAGCTCTTTACTTTAGATTGTCTGTATTAGGAATAGGAATGCACAATTTATCTGTCTTTCATTTAGTGAGCGCGACCATTAATCAAGTTAAGAAGCGGTTAATTTTGCTAAGTTGGTGTCTAAAAGAGTGGCCTGCATTTTGCCGGTTTGCCAGACTGCGAGAGACACTTCCTTAGTATTCCACTGTGAAATTAAATAGCAAATGCTAGGAAAAACAAATTTGATTCCACGGATAGGATTGGCTTTGTGTTTCCACTGGGTCCAATTTGTGAGTTCTGGAGCTCAACTCCCCACTAAGTCTAGAAATCTACCAGTAGACTGGTTAATTATGCATCAAATGCAGTGAGGAGCAGAAAATGAATATTCCAGTTGGAGACAACACAATGAAGCTATAGAATGTAATAAATACAGCCGTTAAGCACTACACTATACTGAAGTAAAATGGTTCTTCTTTAGAATTTTTTTTTTATTCAGAATAACCATTAATAATGCAGATTATTCTTTCTCCAGGGCTGTATGGTTAGGTTCAAGTGTCTCACAAATACTGGTCTCAGATGCTTGTTTAGATATTCAAAACAAATTGGGCGACAACCTCCCTAACATTTAGTCCTGCCACCGAGGTTAAAGAATAGGTTCGCTTTTTTTTGTTTTTTCAACTCAGACCTTGTCCCCCCCCTCCCATTTATAATGGTGTGTAGCACAACCGCACTGATGACTTTAGTATTCAGAAACCTGCTTTTCACTGGGCTTATAAGGCAGTTCAATAGGCAACCAACAGTGTAGTTATGCAGACATTTCACCATGCTTTGTGCTAGTGACAGAAACAGAAAGTAACCTCATTTTGTGATGATGATTATAGGAAACAACATTTTATGATGCCTGAATTGAAAAAAAACGACTCCTTCAAGTAGTGAACAATGGGAGTTGTATGTCCATCAACAGGCATTGTGACCAACTAAACCTTTTATAGCTCAGCAAAATGAATTAATTATCAGGTATAAATGTAGTATACTATCAAAGCCTATATGAGGAGTACCGTATTCAATCATCTTCTTGCTGACAGTGTTTGGACATGACTCTTTGGGATGCTCAAAAAAACAGAACTTTCTATATCCAGAACAAGGGCACTTCCAACTCCCAGCTGGGCTGGTACACCAGCATTTGTCCCTGTACTGTAGGTGCTTCAAGGCCACGCAAGCTTGGGTAAAATACCTGGGTCTTTGTTTGCTGATACAGACTAAACAGACCGGGTGAATGCGAGGTCCTTATCCGAGAGCACATTCTAAAATGTGCTCTCAATCTTTCTATCTCACAAAGCCTTTAAACAAAGATCAGTCCCCCCTTTTCAAACACGATTCATGAATATTAAAAAGAGGAAGCACGGAGCCGTACACGGTATTTCGGAAAACAAGCGCGTGTTGATAGTTGTCTTCGTGCCTGGCATTTATATTTCCATTCAGTATTCCCGGTGTGGGCGTCTTGTCCTCTAACTTGACTGATAAGAACCGGCTCGTCATCCGCCAGTGTAACACCACCGGAATACTCTTATCCCAGACAACCTGCGTTCACCTTGATGGTTCGACGGGAAGTATTTGGAGCTGTCTTGCCAGCCTTGTAGTGCTGTACTTTATTCAAGAATGAGGCAGCGGAGCATGATCTTGGAAGGAAAACACCCTTGCGGTGACGCTGATTGTGTTTGTGGAAGAGCAGTGCCAGCTCTGCTTGAATAAGAGATCTTTTTTGTTTTTTTTAATCCAGTCAGCCAAATTCAATTCCCATCAGACATGCGTCAGGAATAAGGAAGTAGAGTCAGCATACCAAAGGTGACTAATGTTTTCTACCGCCCTCCCTCAGGTGGGAGTCCTGCTCCACTACTCGTCGCTGTCCACCATGCTTTGGCTCGGGGTGACAGCCAGGAACATTTACAAGCAGGTGACAAAGAAGCCCCCACAGAACCAGGATGGTGACCCACCTGTACCTTCTAAACAGCCCCTGCTGAGGTAAGCACAATCACTGTGGCGACCCCTCTGAACCCCTGTGTCACAGATTCTCCGCCACGGGACCGACGTGTCAAAATAAAAATAAATGTGTGTGTGTGTGTGTGTGTGTGTGTTTTCCTTGTTTTTGCCACTATTGTTGCTGTGTTGTGAGGTCACGGACTGGTTCCCTACACAGTGCGTGTTCTTATTGTACTTTTTGGCAGAACATGCCTTCTATAATCCAGAGACAAATAGTCCTATACAATTATTTTCTCCGGTTCCTGCTTGTACTTGTTCTGGTTCTCCACTACCCCTCCTATCAGACTTCTTATATAATGTTAGATTAAAAATACAATATTTATATATATATATATAATAATATATAACAAGTGTTTTCTTTTAAAGCGACTCTCCTCAATTTGTGTCCAGAATTGGTGGTTGAAAACAGCATTCCAAAACTTTGTTGGAAATGCATACCGCTCCCACAGTGGTTTTCATTTAGGCGTATTTCGTCACATTTTGCATCTGAAAACATGGTATGGTGTGTACGAACCGACCACACAGGGCTAAAACCGCATTCTGCTTGGCGCAGGAGCACGGAATCGCAATTTGGCGACTTACATGTTTCTCTGTCTTGACCACACCCGTCGCCATGCCGACATTTTGATTCAGGTAGGGTCACCGAAATACTGCATCTGAACAGTTTTGACATATGGCAACGTTTGGAAGAGATGGCTCTCTTTCTCTTTCAGGAAGGCATGAATTTTTCCGCCAGCTCACTCCACTCCCGGTGGGGGTGAGTTCGTCTGGTTCTGGTTTCGTCAGCACTTTCGTGTTTAGGCTCGGTCCTACTTCTTGGTGTCGGATGAAACCAAGCACACGGTCAGGATCAATTGGGACCAGCCAAATTGAAGACTATACATTTTTATACTTGTAGAAGAAACCAGATTCATCCTATAAAACTAGGTTGATACGTGAACTAAATAAAAAAAACTGATAATTATTCAAGTAAAGACCTGTAGAACTTAAAGGTTCATAACGCAGGGAATTAAGGCGCGATGATTATTGGAGAACTGAAGAGCGGACAGATGGGGAGGTTTCTGAGCGTGCCAGTTTTAAAAGCGTTTTCCTCCAATGTCGATTTGGTGTAATGGTACCTTAGGGAGGGGTAAGGAGGCATTCCTTGCTGAATAAAGGCCATTGCACATCAAGTCAGATTTTTTCATCCGAAATTGTCGCATTTTTAAAAATAAATACATTGTGTCAGTCACGTTTACACACCGACTCCGCAATAATCTTCATTAAAGTTTTCGGAACAGGTCCGATTTCCTGCGTTTTTTCACATCGGTCAAAAGTGTTTAGAGAGTAGTTGACCACTCAGAGCCACCGTCATCATCCAAAATAACATCCGCAAAACGGATCCACTTATCTCTCAGTACAAGGCACTGTATGACAAAGACAATGCAGAATTGATTGTGGCATGTGGTTGCAGAGCAGCTTGGAATTGGGGTTGGTAGGTTGGGCCTACCGATCGCAACACAAAGGATACGAAAGAGTGCTCTAGGCAACTAAACAGTGTTCTGTAGCCTACAGTTCAGCCTATACGGCAGCATGGTTGCTCAATACTTTGAGCAATGGTCTCATTCGATGGTCTCATTCGATGGGGTAGGGTCCCAAAAAATAAGCCCCGATCAGTTTATTTCCCATCAATACAATTTCAGAGAAGGGGGGGTCACCCCTTTTTCTTCTCCAGAGGGTGTGATGTAATCTACAACGCTGTCTGCCACGAGGGAGGGAATTCTGGTTTTAAACAATAATGACAGCCCTAATGCGAAAATGAGTCTGATAAATGCTGCGTATTGCCGTTAGCCGAGCATATTCTTTTCAATCAGACAAATTTGTGTATTGGGGCCCGTTCAATTTGGCGTCGGCTGTTAGACAGGGCTTCAGAGGTGACATTCAAGGTGCAAACTGCTGCTTAGCAACAATGGCTATGGCAGAGAGGGGACTGTCAGAAACTGACTCGCATCTTTCCAGGGTATATCGTCGCGTGTGGATATGTAAATGAACCATTCGGCGACAGTTACCTGTGAATAACTATCAGTGTCACTTATCACTCGCTACCGAGCGTATGTGATCGCCTAGAGGTTTGGGAATTTTCCTTCCATAAAGCTTGACAGCATTTTAACTTCTGCAGTGACAAAAGAGTCCTTTTAGCTGACTAGCATCTTACCGCCAAGTTTTAATTCCATTACCATTAGCGTCAGCATCATTAGCATAATTATACTCACCTTTTTATCTACTATTCCGATAGCTGTGGATTTCATTTTCAAGTTGAAGCCTTTTTTTCTTGTAAGCATAAACACATTCTTGCTATATCCTTTTGAACTGTGTCTAAAATGGGTGTAGGCTATAGTACTTTCAGTGCGAAATAAAAGGAGGCACGGAGTCTCAGTTCACCTATAGGACAAAGAAAAGGACAACTTTAATCAAACTGTTACCATGGCACCACCCTGGCTGTAGCTAATTACCTCAAGCACCTCACACTCTCAGCAGGGTGATTTGATAGCTTTTTCACGCTTCTTAATCTACTGTAGCTTTTCCACACATATAATTGCTATTCGCTAAAGCAGATAGAATTCTGTGTTTTATCTTTGTTGTCCCCCCCCACCCTCACTCCATTTCATTATTTTCCTGCCTACTCATGGAATTTGGTATGTTTAAGAGGATCGGCTCTTGGACACACACAGTGCACTCTTCTTCAGCGGTAAAAGGTGCTGTGTGCGCTTTGCTACAGAACACAATTATCGAAGCTTCAGTATTAATTAATACAGAATTCCTTATTTAGAATAAAAGAAAAAAAATGGACGCAACTAGTATTTTTCCTTTGACCTATGTACCGTGTTCTAAGTATATCTAATATTTTCAGTTTATACCTTTCAAAAAACACTGTACACTAAACTGACTGTCATATTACTGAATATTGTCTTCTGCGTTGCATACGGCACCTTGCACTAATAAGTCATTGGCGATAAAGAGCCTCACAGGATGAGGGCCCTTTGTGTCTGTAAGAGGCACTCTCCTAACAGGCAAATCCTTGGACACCTGCGTGATTGGGGCTTTTAATATAGAATGTTCTGGAGGCGCTCCCTGAGAGAGAGATAATGTGCATGAGGGGGCAGGGGGTATCATGTGGTGCAGCAGTCGAGTTGATCCACAGTGATTGATTGTAATGCTCCACATCAGACAGCCTCATGCAATGAGACATAGCGGCAGGAGACAAATCAACCTCCCCCACCCCTATTCTTTGCCTCCCTCTCTCCCCGCACCCATTTCTCACCCCAGCCCGGTAACAGACCACTGATGGCATGTGACGATGTTATATTGGTCTGTTAGCCATTTGAGCAGGCCTATCAGAGCCATCGTCGGCTATCGCTGCGCTCATTGATTTATCAACATATTCTTATCTTAAATTTAGATTTATATATTTTTGGGCTAATATACAATTAGGATACTTATAATATAATTCCGATAAAATAATAATGGACAAAACTGGGCATAAACCATATATTCCTTCTGTCGGGATTAAAGATGGACACCTTTGTTAACACTTTGGATTCTCTATTTTTGATATCATTAAATTAAGTTTAGCGAAGGCCAACAGGGCACCCAGCATCAATAGTGGAGCATTAAATACTCTACCAAGGTTAGATATCCCTCATGAAATCACAATTTACCGTTAAATTCAGTGTTATAGGATTTTAGATTACCTTGATTTGACATGCATGTAAACAGTGTTCAAAGGTTTTATTGTGCAATGATGCTAGAACTTACACACTATTACATTCTTAACAATAATAAATTAACTAGTAGCACAATGGCAAATATATTATATTAGTCAAAATATTAGGGATGTCCCATTCAAGTTTTTGGTTGATCCGATCCATTTAATATTTCTAGCTGCCAATTCCAGTCCGATTTGTTATTAAATATTTAAATATAGTAGGCCTATTCTAGTATATCAATTTCCTGTTTCAATCTTTTGTAATGTACTGAGATCAACTTTCTTTCTGGATAGCAAAAAATAATTAAGTTAATAAATAAAATCATTCATTCATAAGTGATTAGAGTTGATAATGGTAAGAGGTAATAGAAATGTGTAAGTATGACTGACTTGGATATAATCTTGAATATTAAGATATTTACATGTTAATGTACATCCAAAGAGATTAATTAAAATAATTTTTTCTGTTATGGTATGTTATCGCTGTCTCGACTCAATTTCTCCCGTCTTTTCAAGGCACTCGCCAGTGAAATGCGTCAGTGCTTTCTTCGCCTGAGTAAGCTTCACTTTGCAGATAGCTGTTGGGCAGCTTTAAGTTTCCAATTTAAACAATTTCCACATGGCTGACATCGCGCGACGGACTGTTACAATCTGCGCAACTGATGTAAATTTGACAAACACGGAAATAGATTGGGCTCTGTATCAGGCCAAGTTGCCGATACGATCAGAAAAAGAATGTCTGGATCAGCCCCGATACAGATCTTTGATATCGGATCGGGACATCCTTAAAAAATGTTTTAATGCCTAAAAAGTTTATTGGGTGATTTGGGTGAAGGGTCTAACTTATTTATTTAATAAAACACACAATGCTGCAATGCTGTGGAAATTGCGATCACACTGCACTTACAAGAAATTGTAAGTGCAGTGTGTTGCCTTCCCCACACACGTTATGGCATGAGTGAGAGGCAAGCCAGGCACACACATACACATACACACACACACGACCTGTTAGACAGAATACTTCAACTATCCAACAGTACGCCAACTAACACAACAGACAGCCCAAGAGATGATTGGCAGGTCCTAAAGTCAATCAGCCACGGCCAAATCCTTTGGAGCGGGCGGAAATCTATGCATGAGAATCACTGAGCATTGGGCGGCAGCATCCAGTATAGGGCTCCACTGCATGCATGCATACATACAGTACACTGTACTGCTAGGCTCAGAGTTAGCCAGTGCCCTTTACCACTGATCTACCCTACATACGTGACCATTAATCGTCCCGAGTTCCGCTATGTATATCCTGGCCCAGGTCCAGATAAGGACAATGCAGACACACTTAACAGAGGACGGTGTGTAGTCAGAAGAGCAGAGCGCTGTGTAGCTACTGGCTAAAAGGCACTTCAGGATCTATTTATATCCAATGATTGCTGCTCCTAAACTTGCTCGGAAGCCCAACTCTGCATGCGCTTTCTGCCTTTTGGCAGGGTGCATAAAGGCCTTTTTTAGCAGGCACTACCCAACACAGATAGGCAGGGTGGGCGTTAACCCACGTCCCGCTGCAGCTATATGGGGGATGTGCACAGCACGGGAATGCAAATGCTTGTATTTTAGCGTACTCGTGCGTACATGTTTATTCACGCACGCATTGTACACCTACGTGGAAAGCTGCGCGTGTGTTTCCTGTATAAAAGAAGTGTTGGGGGTGGGGGGGGGGCTTAAACATCCACTAGTTCTCCTCATTTATGCTTATCTGTCTGACGGATGTGTAAATGGCTTTCTGTCTAGAGGAGGGTCCCTCTCAGGAACTGCTCCACGCTGACATGGTGACAGGCCAGTAATGCCCCCCCCCCCCCCCTTCTCCCCAGCCATGCTCTAACCCACCCTGCCAGACAAACATCTTGATTGTAATTGAATTTTGGGGAAGGGTGCCGTGCGAGAGAGAAGAAATTGAGTGGAGGAGGGGAAAGGAGAGGAAGGGAGGGGAGAGGAGGAAAGACAGGATAGATAAAGAGGAAGATGGAGTGCTGGAAAGGTTAGCGAGCTGACAGAGGGTTAGCGTGAGGAGGAAGGAGGAGGAAACAGTGGAGAAGGAGGCGCATGACAGTGCAGAGGGAGAGAGGGGGAATGGGAGAGAGAGGATGAAGACAGGGGATCGGCTTTTTTAAGAACATATTGTTTCAGTAATGCGTGTAATGTGTGCAGTCTTACCCACACACTCACATACGGAAAGTAAAAGGTTTCCTGTTTAGCATGGAAAATGCATCCTTGTTTAGATATTAGTGATGGATGATGTTAACATATGGACTTTGTAGCGCTTAGTGCAATTGATAGCACGATCGGCTTGGCTGGAATTAGTAGAGGGATTCAATGTCTGTGGGTTCAAGTCCAATCAGAGCTGAGCTGTAAGTGGTGTGTGTGTATTTTAAATCCTCACGTTTTGGGTAGGCTATTCATTAATTCAGGCATCCTGTTGTCTGCGTATGCGTGTGTGTGAAGGGACCTGCAGTAACTCTGCCCCCTCTGGCTAATAACACCAACTACACCTTTAAATCAAGTTCTAAATGGCTTGGGAATACAAAACCAAAAGGAAGATATTAAGATAGTTGCAAGGCAAGAGTCAATAGTCCTGCTTAGTGTGTAATGGTATAATAATGTTGGCTAATCTGTCTCTCACTTTCTCTTATGCTCTTGTTTTCCGTGTTTTGTGTTGATTTTGGGACATTTAGTGTGGATAAAACACACGTAAGGATGCACGATAAAAACGTTATAAATGGTAATTGTACATGCTTTTTAAATGCCACACACATTTACTCTCTCTCTCTATTATTCCTCCCTTCTTTCTCTTTCTCTCTCTCCCCTGTGTTTCTCTGCCCATCCCTCCATCTCTCTCTCTGCTCTCAGGTTTTATTTAGTCAGCGGTGGAGTGCCCCTTGTTATCTGTGGGGTCACTGCGGCCGTCAACATAGACAACTACGGCAGCGCAGAACATGCACCCTAGTAAGTCCTCTAGTGGTTTCGACCCTTGTTCTCAAGGTCAAACCTTTGTACATACCCTTCCTAGATTATATTAGATTAAATTACATCAACTTTATTGTCATTCATTGCCATAACATTTCTTGCATACAACCGAATGAAATTCAGTTTCTCTGCATCTTGGTCCGTTTCTCATGGACCAAGGGGCAACAGGAAATAAGACAAAGACATAAATACATAAAGTGCATGTTAGTAAAGTAGCTAGTTCTACTCTATATACATAACAAAATAATATACAATAGTAATTGTACATGTATAAGTGTTGCTGCAGTGTAATAAGTGTGTCCTACAAACTCGTCGTCATTCGCGCTTATCATTAAAGTGTAATTCCAGCCAATTTTAACCTGTACCTTTTTTTTCTCATATTTCCAATTCTGTAGTCCTAACGCTGTAAATTCTGTAGTCCTAACGCTGTAAAAATATCCCAAACCACTGCTTTATTAGTGTGGTTAGTTCATGATGACCCCTATGGCTGTTGCACAGTAAACGGCACATGACTATGCAGTTATCCTTATGAAAGTGTTTTTTATTTGCGTGTGTGTGTGTTTCTGCTGCAGCTGCTGGATGGCATGGAAGCCCAGCCTGGGAGCGTTCTTTGGTCCTGCGGCCTTCATTGTCCTGGTGACGTGCGTCTACTTCCTCTGCACTTTCATCCAGCTGCGGCGTCACCCGGAGAAGAAGTACGAGCTCAAACAGCTCACAGAGGAACAACAGAGACTGGCCTCTGTGGACGTGCCAACTCACTGCCACCAGGGGGTAGAGCCAGCCGCCATGGCACCTCAGCCCAGCGGAGGCCACTGCCCAGCTGGCTGCCCTGGCGTGCCCATCAACCCTGCGCTGCTGGCCAACGAGCACTCCTTCAAAGCTCAGCTACGCACGGCGGCCTTCACCCTCTTTCTGTTCCTGGCCACCTGGACCTTCGGGGCGCTGGCCGTGTCACAGGGCCACTTCCTTGACATGATCTTCAGCTGCCTATATGGTGCCTTCTCCGTCACCCTGGGCCTCTTTGTCCTCATCCACCACTGTGCCAAGCGCGACGATGTGTGGCATTGTTGGTGCTCCTGTTGCCCTGGACGACGGGACAACAACTGTTCGGGTGCCCGCCGGTCTGGCCAAGCGCCGCCCAAGGTCAACGTGAACGGAGACACCCCTGGGCATGGTCACTGTCACTGCCACCACGATTCGCCGTGCCTGGGTAAAGCCCTGATGGGCTGCGGTCACGGCACTTTAGGCCACTGTAAACACGGTACCCTGCCGTCTTCGCAGAATCACGTGACGTGTCTGGCCCCGGTCACGCCATGCTGCGCTGCCCTGCACAGCCAGCAGCTGATAGAGGAGGAGCCTGGGGCTGCGCACGTGTTGCTGCATGCTGATCCAGAGGGCTACCGGCCCGGCATCCACTTGCACCCCTGCCTGAAGAGCAGCTCCAGGACTAAGAGCCGCACATTTAGCCGCCGAGCCGGGGCTGGTGCCAGCGGAGCAGGGAGCGAGAGGGAGTACGCCTACCACATCCCCTCCAGCGGGGATGGAGGTAGCGTGCACAGCTCACACACTGATAGCCCCCACAGCACACATGAGCGCCACAGCCACGTCTGTCCACACCACGACGGGCACCACACGTGCCACGCTGCTGCTGCCCACGAGGCTCTGGCATGTCACAATCCCTGCCACAGGCACATCTGCTGTGCCAAGGCGGATATTTTTCCAACGCTGTGCCAGGCTGAGGCAGGTGACACGGGCACCTTCCTGTGTGGATGTGGCAAAATGGCCGAGGAGGACCTGGTGGCCCCACATCCCCATCTAGAAATGCATGCCCCGCGCAGGCAATCCTACCCCCAGAACCCGCCCAATCAGAATGGGATTCTAAAGGGGGGGCATAATGAAGGACTGCTGTACACCTCAGACAGCACAGGGAATATACGCACTGGACCCTGGAGAAATGAAACAACTGTGTAATCTAGGAAGGAAAAACAGGGAGGACAGTGAGCACCCCTGCCTTGTCCCTCTAAAAATACCCTCTAAACTCCCTTTTTAGGATTAAATGACAAACTAAAACAGAGTACAGAACACAATCAGAGTGGGATGTTTTATTTTAATGCCATGTTTTATGTAGGTCCTGTTTTACTGGATGGAAATCCCAACATCTATATACATTTAGAACAAAATCTCTCCTATCAAGAAGAATTTGGGAATTTGTGTCACATCAACCATGAGATATTATTGAAAGGTATTTTCACCACTCCATAATAGTAAGATCTATATATAGCAGAAAATGAATGGTTGTGTGTATGAATGAGTGTTGGTGCTGAAATGCAACATGCTTTTTTGCACTTAAATCTGAAACCATCATACTAGTTTCTGATAGCATACATCCAGCACTTCAAGAAACTCTTGGCATCCATGGTTAAGACAAATAAACCAGCAATTTAGATTCCATGGGTAAGTTTTTGCCAGTGGAAAGCAACCTTACTATCAACTGTGAATATCTCCTAGAGATTTTATAAATAATATACAAAGATATTGTCGCTTCCCAAGGGTACGTGGACGGCAGTAAGTTGTGAAAAATTAAAACAACTGAACAGGAGATGTGAACCCAAGTATCCTCTTCTAGGTCGGTATTGATTGTGATGTCTGTATGATGTCTTTACTGTTGTTTCTTTTTTTTGAGAGAGAAAGAGAAGTAAATAACAACAACAACAATAATGTGGCCATTGTGAAAAGACAGTGGTGCCGTTGTAGACATACTCATATCAATGTATACCATGTTGTTTTATTAACACTGTGCCACATTGAGCCAGGTCTCCGCTGCAAGTTCATTAGCTAACTTGCGCGCGGATATCCTCTTCAGCTCAGCTCACACATACCACTAGGTATTTTAAGTCAATATTTGATAAGTGTCAATTCTTCTTGTGTGAAGTAGCTATATTTGTAAAAAGAGACACTTGACAGTTTTAGGGTCAAAGCTAGTGTATGGGTGTGCAAGAAACGCAGCAATTTACAGCTACACTTTGAAAACCTTCCCTTGACTGACTATTTTTGTCTGATTCTAAAATAATTATAGCTATAAATAATGTATATCCAGTCTCAGTCAACAGTCTACGGGTTAGGAGTCAACAAATGGCATGTTGGCTAAAGCCAAACATGCAATCATGATTTTTTTTCTATTTTATCCCCCCTAAATCCCCAAAGCGTGCATGCTACCTGTAGCTACTGTGCTGTCGTTAGCATTCAATCAATGGCCATTTCTGAACAACTGCCGTATACATTATGTTTGTGTCCTGTCTGCTGCAAAATGCTGTGTTCTTTTTCCTGTGCCATTTCAGCTCTTCATTTACTGTCATGGATGAAGCCTATCTGTTCTCTAACACTATTTTGCAGTCATGTACACTAAAAAAAGACTTAAGTCCAGGACTGGGTCACACTTAAAGCAACTGGTCCTGGCTCATAACTGTGCTGTTGTGGCTTCATAGGACAACTTGAGTGTTCAGGGGCCAAGGCTGAAGTATGGATTGGTCCATTGTTGCCATGAAGGTTGCAATCACTCTGAAGCATTGCCACTTTACAGAGAACATAACCTAGGCTGTGTATTGATTTACACGTTCGTTTTATGAATGGTTATAGTGAGTATGACTCTCAACAACGAACCAGTCAGTCACTAGTTAAAAGCCAGTTAAAACATCTAGCGAAACAATGCCTAATCGCATACAGCGATCTCTGCCCTAGAAATACCACAATGGCATGCACACCATCTATTTACCCATCTTGTGCACTCGTGTCTATGTATATAGAATTGGTTTCTGGTTAATTATTTTATATGAGATTTAAAATATATAAGAAAAATAAAACGATATGTAAAAAAAATTTATGGGAGAAACTGACCTCTTGGTGTTAATACTCAGTATCTGAGTTTAGAAATGTCCTTTGTTTTCAAATGCACTTTCTGTTGTAATTTTACTTTTGTCTGAATCTTCATAAATTATGCAGATGTGTTGTGAGACCTATCCTGTCATATCAAAAATACAAATGCACTACCCATAATGATGCTTGGCCTGCCAGAATTTGTCACTTAGACTATGTTTATTACAGAAATGTGTGTTCAGACATATATTTGAATTAAAAAAGGAATTTCTAAAGAGAGACAATGGAAACAAAAATGTGATATTTATTTTTCGTTTTGAATAGGGACACAAGCCCCTGATAAGCAACAAAAATTATGCATGAATGCCATTGCTATGTATAGGGCCACTAGAGGTTATTTCTGGGGTCTGCGACAGAAAATAGGGTTATGGCCCCCATTTATGTATTATGAAAATCATTCCATAATAGATAATACCCTATGTGCTCCTTTGAGCAACCTTAGATGTTGACAGCCAGTGGCCTAAGACATGATAAAAAGGCATTTGTAACAATATCATAGTTATAAAACTCACATTTTAGAAGATAATCATCTGCTGCTAAATTTACAGTATCTTAATTATATTGCCGAGCAACATGTATATTTGCTGGTCGGGGAATTGTAGGAGCAGCCTGTTCTTTCAGTATTTGTGGGGCAATGTGTTTTTGCATCATAGGCCAAAGTCCCTTTTCGTTCCTTCAGTTTGTCCATCAATATATGCTGCCCTAAAAGAGAACGCTGACTTAGCTTTGGTTCATCAGATTGCTACTGGGGTATTCGTCTGTGGTACTGTGACAAAACCAAAAGCCAATTTTCACTTTTTTCTACATCAAAACAAATTCCAATAAATGTATTTTTTCACCATGCATTGACAAAAGGACACGTCTTGCTTGTGTTTTTGTGCACGCTAGCAAGAGTGGCTTTCAGTCAGTTTTTTGGTGTGAAAGAAGGAGGGAGAAACGGCTGGTTTGGTGTTTGTGCACTCCTGCAGCGCTGCATTTATTTCTTCAGACAGCAGTGATGAAGATTGAGATGTCCAATGGACTCAGCCATGGGGAGTTATTCATATGATAGCAGGCTTGACTTGACTGAAAATTCGTGTTTATACTGTATGTCTACATGTGTGCATGTGTGTGCGTGCGTGTGCGTTGTGCTTCTCAATGAGCGACTGCCAGTGACCCTGTGCACACATGATCATGGCCTGTGCGTGGGTCAGAGGATATGAGAGAGTGTATCTTTGCATCACAAATCAGGCTGCAGGGCTGACAGGCCGTGAAACGCCTGACCACATTTAATATGTAGCTGGACTTTTTATTTTTTTATTCTTTACAAGGCCACAGATCCACCAACCCCAACCCCACCCCAGCGACCCCACCTCCGAGTAAAAACCACAACCAAATACGGGACGCCATGCTTTTTCAAATGCTTATATCTAGCACGGGCACATTGTAATCTAGAACCATTTAGCTAGCAGTCAAAAAGTCAGTTACATACAGTATAAAGTAAAGTAGCGCCTTTACTTTATTCACCACAAACCCAAGGAGACCAGGAAAACAGGAAGATGGATCTCTAAAAAGTTTTTTTTTTTTCAGTTAATAGTATGTGCTGTTCGAAGTTGGCAAGCTTGGTGTGAACAAGAGGTTTTCTTAGGCTGCAGAGTCTCCCTAAGGTCACTATGGAGAATGATGATAGGGGAGGATGCGCCACCACATGCCACTGCAGGAGTGAAGGCCAATGAAAGAAACTGCTGTTCATTGGAGGAAAATGGCCCACGATGCCATCTGTTTCATTAAAAATGGATCTGTTGTTTTTTTTTTTTTACATGCAGCTGTGTTTTTATGATACAATTAGCTGAGTTTTACTCTCTTGTTGCCATTAGCAGATTTGTCTGTGTGTACATGTGGTGGGTATTTATATGTTCTTCATTTGTGTGTGTGTGTGTTGCATTCATGTTTCTAGTGTTTTGCACAATACATGTTTGAACTTTAAACGAACACTCCTCAATTGCGTTATAGCGTCCCTAGAACCCTTAACGCCCCAGATGACTGTTCTCGAATTTGTCTCGCAAGTGTTGTGGCATCTGCAGGAGGGAGGGGGGGGGGGGTACCGACGGTGACTGGTGTGTTTAGGAGAGTCTTTGAGAGCTATAAGTGAAGGGGTAGAGAGGAGTACAAGCACTTAGATTTGGGAGGGAGCCAGAGTTTCAATCCAAAACAATGTTTTTCTTGATTGTAATGTAATGTTGATTTAAGGACACAAGGACACAAGTTGAGGGCTGTACCTTTTGCTCCGGTCATTACAATAATAATATGTACAATGTGATTTCCCCATTACATATGATGATCTAGATGGCAGCCCAGTTTGCACTATTCTTTTGGAGTGTCTTTGTAGGCGTTGTGCTTTGCAGTGTATGATCTGTGTGTATCTAGCAATGTGTCCCATAAAGGGATTATTTGTTTTTTTGATTTAGACTATGGGCATTGGCTAATGTTAAAGGGAATATTTGGGTTCCTCTGTGCCTTTACACCCAACCTCCTCTTCGAGTGTACAGTATGTCTTTCTTAGTGTTGCACGCTGACAACAGAGCCTGGGTAGACTTGACTGCTAATGATGACCTTGACATAAATAATGCACTCAATACTCCCAGGGCGTGGGGGAGAACATGAACAAGCGAGACAAGTTGGTGGAATGGTTTGTGGGAAAATATTCCCTTCTGTGTAGTGTACGGATCAAACGGCAACCTTCGGTGCTGAAAAATGAATCCATGCGGAAGTGCCAAAATCTGAAGTTCCTTGAATGGCCACTTGAGACTGGCTCCAAAAGTGAGTCAATACCCATAGATCTTCACCTTGTGTAAAATGTAAAACTTTACAGCAGAAATAAACAGCCAGAAGTTTAAAGCCAGGTACAAAAAACGGTTGTGATCTCTATAGCTAGTTTCCCCATTCATGACAACTGTATTCTTATCAGCTGAAATTATATTAAGACGCAGAGATTTTCTATAGAGTTGAATCAAAAACGCAAAGCCCTGCAATGTAGGCCTATACATATACATCCTTTTCTTCTCAATAATGGCCTCTGTCACTACGATGTTGGAGGATTACGGAGGGCGATGAGTCTATTGCCTTCCCATTGTATTCTCAAACTAAACTGTGAGATAATATCAAACTTTATTTACAAATATAGCAAGGTTTAAGTGTAATTTCGCTAAGAAATGACAAAGATCCGCAGCTGTTACGCGTCGCACACATGTCAGGGAGGGTACTTGGCCTTTCTGTGATTCTCATGTGCTGTATAGTCTCTGAGGTGTGTCAACATGTCCATGTCCACCAAGGAATGAAAACTCTGGTCCACACGGCTAGTTTGCTTTTGCGTGCTGTGTCGGGCCGCTGTAAGCGTGTAGTGCGCTGGCCAGCTAGCTGCCAGCGCAGTGCTCGTTGTTCGGTCATAGTCAACCTCGGTGTCTGAACCCTCACTTCCAGAGCCTCCTGGTCGTTAGTCTTGCTTCGTCTGCTTGCTATCGTGTAACTCTTCCCAATGTCTTTAAAATGAAGCTACAAGCTAACTCGGACTGTGCTCAAGCAATTACAAAGGCAATTGGGGTTTTCATGGCACTGGATATGTGCCCTTTCTCAGTTGTTGAAAACAACTGATTTCACCGATTCAACGTGTTCAAAATGTTCTTTAATGTTCTTCTCTTTAGTGTTTCAAGTGTTGGGGCCGTAAATATTCATGTGTCACAACTGTTACGAAACAGTTTGGGATTTTGGAATTTTGTTTTACTGTCCTCCTTTGCATATGGTTTGCATTTGAAATAGGAGAGAAAAGTGTTTGAGGTTCATGGTATATCAGTTCCATGTACCGAACCCTCCCTCCTTACTCAACTATGCCAAGGTAAATACAGTTTTCCATTCTATGGCCCCTTTAATATATTCATGAATATGTGCTGTTGGTGTATACACACAAATGTTTGTTTCCTGTGCGTAACTGCCTGCATGGCCAATTGGAGCCAGAACACACTTGTGTTGGTGGTAATTGTGTGTTTCATATTAGTAATTTAATAATATAATAATGATGATGGTGATTATGATAAGATGATGCTGTAATTGATAATGAAGCCTATCCCCATAAAACATGGCCATTATGGCATCCTTCATTATACCCTTGTATTTTCCTTTGAAAAAAACACAGTTTGCCTGGTGGGCATAGGAGGCTGTGAGTGCTAATGTTGTACCTGCACAAGGACTCCAGTCAAAACAAAAACATGTGCTTTATTGGTTTTATTTTGCTGCGTTTGCCATTGTTCCTCCCTAAAATCTGCCCTGTGCAGTTGTTGCCTTCCAGACCAGCACTAGCACTCTGCCTAGCCTTCTCCTGAGGAGTCCCTTCCGTCAAACACAGAAGTTAGGAAGTATAAGTTCCCCTACTTTACCCAAACAATCTTAGCAAGCACACCCCCATTCTCCTGCTGCAGTGGCTTCCTGACAGTGCAACTTCCTATAGCCACACCTGAATTGTCTGCCTGTGATGTAGGTGGTAGCGTGGGGTTAGCGTCACATTCTGTGGTTTGATGTCCCAGTGAATGACAAGTCTGAAAATTCCCTCAAACTTTTTTTTTTTGCCATCGCAGCTGTTGGCCCCCTATGGTGCTGTTGAATTTCTTTATGTCTCAAAAATCTTCTCAACAATTCTCTGCGCACCGAAGGCTGAGTCATGTCCATGCAAATATATGTCTCTGCTTTGTAACTCCGAGCTGCGCGTTACATGTGGGCATGGTTTGGAGGGAGCCCATAGCTGCCAATCTCCAAGCTATCGTTTCAATAGTCTCTCTCTTCTGTCCTCCCCCATCACTCCCACACAACCTCTCATTGTTATTTATAGCTTTCTTCATGGTGACGCAAAGGATGGCACAACTGGAAGGGAGCAAAAAATGTGGTTTTAAAGCAACAAGCCAGAGGATTATGGGGGCCTAAGAGGCTTCTTCTGCTCTGGTTATCAGCAGCAGACGAGTAGACAGCCAACTAAGACTATGGCCAGCTTTTCCCTGAAACCCTCTTCATCCTTCTTACAGTGAAAAGACCAGCGGACAGATGGGGAAGGCCTGACGGCCATAGATGGCAGAGAATTTAGAGGACAGGGTATTAAAGGGTGATGATTGTGTTAGCTGAATGTATTGCTGCTAGCTTGATGTTTACTTCAGTTAACCTCCAACCCTCTAGTACCCTGACTGTATCCACAATACAGAGCGTGGTGGACCGCTCATTAAAGTCACTTTTTATGAGACAGCCAATCAAATCGAATCTAAACTAAATCAGTAGATTGTTTCATGCAAGCACAAGTTTGTTATTTACTATCACTAGCATACAATATGTAAGCATCCTGCTCTGCCTACTAACAGTAGATAACTAATTTTGTGATGATTAGTCTTAATTTTGAGCTGTGCGTGACATTAAATAGTTTAAATATTTGTCGGAAATGTTAGCTGGCTTGCAATTGTCTGTTGGACATAGCTTTAGGAAAGGAAAATGTTTCCACCCATCTAATTAACAAATTCACAATTGGTAACTGGAAACTGTTATAACATATTGAATGGCAGGCCTACCTTTTTCCATGCAAGTATAGAGTCATTGATTATGTAAAGGAGTGCCTTTGACACTAGGCTTTTCTCTAAAAAGGCACAAAAAGGAATATTGCAATAAGCAGGCCCATATCCACAGCTGTACCAAAGAGTGTTAAGGACCTATGCAGCCACTGACATGCAGGTTATAGTTAGAAATGAGCAAAATGCTAAAAGCTAAGCCAAAATACAATTACATAGTCTAATAGGCGTCTTAGACTCATATTTTCTCCATGAATATAGATCTTATGATATTATTTTGGGCATGTATTCATCAAATTCGCCCAAAATGTATGTGTATTTGTTTATTAGGATCCCTATCAGCTGTGTGTACCTACAACAGCTAATAAAATAAAAAATAATTATATCATATCATATAATAAAATATAATATCATGTTTAAAAAAAATCACCAAGAATGATTTTCTGTGCTGCAGTGTTTACTGAAATAATATTCAGGGTTGTCCTCTTGTGTCCAGGTACACAAAAATGACTAAACAGAAATAAATGTAAATTTTTTTGTAGCATTCCCACTGGAGGACAGGGATCTGCTCAAGGCTTTTCCTTTGTGACAGAAACCCTTTTCCTTTGTGACAGAATTGTAATCCCCAGTGAAACAAGAATACTGTAACACACACACACACTCTAAGAGCTAGTCCCATTGACAGACACTACAGAGACAGACAGTGCTGATCCCCCATGATGTAATATTGTCTGTAGTGGCACTGACTGACAACTGAAATCAAAGAGATTTAAACATTTGGTGTCAGCCCCTGCCTGGAGACTTAACAAGGTCTGATCTACACTCTATACAGGTCTGCCATCTAGTGGCTAGAGACAGTTAACTTAGTGAGGTACTAGAGCTGAAAGCACCGAATACCTTTATTTACAGCTTCTGTAGTCACTGGTACGCTTTGTGGGTGGCAGTGACAGGCGAGGTAACAAATGAAATGGGGAAAGGGGATTGGAAAATCGCATTGTGATAAACAACTAAAAATAATCAAATGCTCCTTGCTTTGATCAAAACAGTGTCAGCAGAGGATATCACCTGCTCTCAAAAGAGATCATATTTTACAAACCCATATTGTTGTATTATTGTCTTTAAACTGGTTTCAGGCCCTTTAGTCAGGAGATACAGACATAGATTTGTATGTACACCTTCTATAATGACATGAGTAAAAATTTAAAAGTCTACATTTGTGGAGTTGTTAATACATGCTGCATGGGTGCACAAAGTGTAACCTTGGCCAGGCGTAGTAGAAACAGCGTGGCACAGCTCCAGGCTCTTTAAATTACCTCCTGCTTATGGCCTGACAAGCCTATTTAATAGATTTTTATTAAGTGAAAGATTACTTGGTCAAACTAATTAAGTGTTTGGGGGAAGTGAAAAATGGAAGGCACTGCTGAACTCTGGACCCCTGACAAAATGCACGCCCCTCTCTCTCGCTCTCTCTCTCTCTCCATCTCTGTCTCTCTCACACTCTTTGTCTTTCTCTATGGCTCTCGTCCTATAGCGAAGGCTACAAGTGTATAATCATGTTGTACATTAGGTCGTTGTACATGGGGGTAGGCATAAACAAACTGGTTAAAACATTCCCTGCTGCTCTGCTGCGGTCTGATGGTGAACCGTTTATTCCAGTATATTATTTTGTTTGCAAGGCCTGATGAATATATATGAGTACTCCATCGCTCAAACACGCGCGCACATACAGCTCAACTATCGTACAGCTCAACTGACTCTTGAAAACAGAGGGATGTGTCACTGTTGGAGGATACTTCTTCCTTTTACTTAAAAAACATGCATGTTAAGGTAACAGGAGGCTACGTGTGTGTGTGTGTGTGTGTGTGTGTGTGTGTGTGTGTGTGTGTGCCCACTTGTTACAACATGATTTGTGTTTTGGGCTCTTCTGTTTACTTTCTTTTATAACGAGGTTTTGGGAGAACAAATATTGCTGTTGCCTTTTTCTGGTGGGCTACATTTCTCTTTGTGGAAGTCTACAAGGCATATTTTATCATAGACAGACAGACTACACTACATCATTTGCTGCTGTGATAGTCGTGAGTGGCAATTAGTGTTTGTAAATGGATTGTTTTGCTACAACTTCAAGACATTGCTCAGTTGTTCACCTTGACCTACAGTCTAGCAAAGACACCCGTGCCTTACATTCTAATGTTTGTCCATGTCTATCACTGCCTGTGTCAGCCCTCCCATTGTGGGTGGGTCTGCTGTAGTTAAAGCATTTAAAGATGTTTGTCCTCCACAGAATATCTACTTTTATTACCCTCAGAACCCTGATTATTCTTCCCAGCTTGTTTGGAAACAGCACTGTGCGAGAGTGGGAGCGGAAATCCTCATTGAGTTTGAATCCTAAACAACAAAGCGGATTGGTTAAAACCAACAGGAGAACAAGCCCCTCCCTCACCTCTTCCTCTTGGACTCGCTCAGTTGTGTTTCCAATCAAGCTTGGGGCGATCCTTGGGTTGTGGGGGTGCAAAAATACCACTGAGGAGTGTCCGTTTGATTCGAACAGGTCTTAATGAAATATCTCATTCTCATGCTCACAACACACACATATCCGTCTCCCCAAAATCCTGACTAGACCGTGTGCCACACTAACACATCATCACGATTGGCCTGTTCCCTCTGGGAACCCCTGAGGTCTCTGGATCTTTCCACAGGGTTCGGTTTCTCCCTGGAGGCAGGCAGCGGTCCACACGCTTGACCTTGTCAAGTCATGTTCTGCAACAGTGCACTCCAGATGGTAGAGGCCAACCACACACAAACACATGCACAGCACACGCAGAGGAACATGTGTGGGTAACAACACTATTTGTGTGTGTGTGTGTGTGTGTGTGTGTGTGAGTGTGTGTGCACATGTTTCAAGGTACACACAGTGTGTCTGGAATTACCCTTGTAGTTTACCAGCATTACCAGCGTTACAAACATTTTGTCTTGGTTTGAAACTCAGACAGTTAATCTCTACAGGCTTCATAGGTTCACATGTTCTCTTGCGCAACAGCCCTGTGCACAGTTGTGTTTCAAAACATAAATGGCACATGAACACAATTGAAGAGTGTAACTTTACACAAAGATTGGCATGTCAGTAGACCTACTATCATATATGATTCTAGATGCTAGTGTCACATTCATCTATGTTGTAAATGTTTGAATTTTTTCCCCACTTTCAAAGTATTCCTTCTAAAGATGATCTATTCCCGGAACATGTAATTTACTGTGGCTGTGCCAACTAGGATTAACTGGACTTGTGTTGTTATCAGGGAACATCTTCTGGGGAAATTCCAGGATATACACGGTATCATTAAAAGCCTGCCAGCTATAATGGGAAAGTATTTCCCTATTATCCCATATTGCCAGAGGCAAACATTCTAATAGTCTACCCCTGTCTGGCCACGGAGCCCCCAAATCACGCTTGGCGCCCGCAGGGCACTGCCAACATAGCGGCAATCTCATTCCCTGCCACTACAGGCTCGGATGGCATGGAGCCATTAAATCATCATTAGGACCTGGAACAGGACCATCTTCAACTGGAATGGAGATGCATTAGTCTCTCGTCCCTTGATTTAACAGGTCTGACAACAGTGTATTCAGGTTGTGTGCACGGGGGTGTGGACACTGAAAACCTTTGACTCTGAGGTCTCACTGAGACCTCCCCCTAACCTCCTTCCATTGCCTGTAAAGGATTTGTATGGGTTGTGCCCGTGCCAAACTCACGCTGTTCGTCATGTTTCTCAGATTAGAGCTGCATGGGATGACTTGGCCAACTGGCGGCCACTCTGGTTATGAGACGCAACTGCACCCTGTATTTTTATGAAAGTTGTCAAATTTGTTAATGGCCTTCAGAAAAGCTTATTTTTTAATGTAATAGCAGGAATCTCTAAAATAAACAAAGCTTTGTCCAGCAACGTGCCAGTGAAGACTGGTGTTATTAGATAATATCAGCCAGTGGCAGTATGAGATAAGCCTTTAGTCAAAAAAAATATAATTTAGCATATGCTTTTATCCAAAGCTACTTGCAATTACATGGAGCAGATAGGGGTTAGGCATCTTGCTGAAGGCTGAAGGATGCTTACAGGTAGGCCGCTTCCGGGGATCGAACCCATGACCTTCCAGCTGGGAGTCCAACACCTAGACCACTAGACCATCCTGCGCCTTCCCTGGGAAACTAGGGCCCTCTGTGTTACAAGGCGATGCAATCCACACGTTTATGAGGTAAAATATAAATAAAGATAAACCACAGAAATTTCTCTCTGTGGTGCTATGGCTATCCTAGGGGTAGTTACAGCATCCCCAAGCCCCTCCCTGGCACCGCCCCTGAACTAAATTGTTTTAATTTATGATTTAATGTATCACTGGGCTATAGTTATTACAGCCTACTTCTTTTTAATCTTCTTGTGTTTTGTATTCATCGTACCCATTAAACGATTGGCTGTGTAATTGTAAGCCCCAGCAAATACCTAATCGCCTCCAATAAGTGTGACACACAATGAACTGCCACTGTTGTCTCTCCCTTCATTCTTCAGAGAAGCCCCACAGGGTGTGGGCACATTGCCTTGGACGGGCTGATCAAACCAAGGTGTTCTGGGCTGCATGGGTTTGGTTCTAAACTAGGTCGCCGTGCATCAATATTAGAGTACAGTGAGTCCCTGCTAGTGTCCAGGTCTACTGACACTAATGTAAAGTGAGGCTAGTGTTGGGTAAATCAGCGAGCCAGCCATGAAAAAGGAGAATCACAGAAGAAGGCTTTTTTTTAATGGATTAGAGTGTGTATATGTGTTTCTTTTTCTTTTTCTTTCTCTCTCTCTCTCTCTCTCTCTCTCTCTCTCTCTCTCTCTCTCGCTCGCGGTGGGGGGTGGGGGGGTGGGGGGGGGTGGGGGGGGGGTTGTAGGCAAAAGAGGAAGAGC
>JAOEHI010018127.1:0-28841 GCA_025447815.1 Percopsis transmontana | reverse complement strand
ACATTTATTCAAAATAAGGCTATGTCACATATGCAAAATCATATAACATTGATTAAGTAAGCTAATATAATCCTTCAAAACACGAGCATTTTTTCTATTATCGTTTCTGTCCAGTCCGCTCGTTTTATTGCATTTTACCACAGCTGTCGTCATTTTTTTGGTCTGGTAACGTTAGTGGCAGCAGGTATGCGATAGAATTTCAAATTTGAGCTTGTACTCCGTCGATTTTGGCACATAACAACACAACAAAATGTAACAGTTAGCCGACTCTGTGCTGGTTTGTATTGCCCGCCTCCAGTTTTCCCTTTGTTTTGCCTCCAGCTAACACCGTGACGTAGGCAATAAAAGAAGAAGAAACTTAACAATCGTCATATTTGTTTGCTTTGCTTCTAAGCCAATGAGCACAACCCTATGTCGTCAGCAAGTCGTTTCCCATCATGCAGTTAGCTGAAAAACGAATCCATCGTGGAAGTAACGTTACCAAAATCTGTAGTTCCTTGAATGCTTGAGACTGGCTTCCAAAAAGCGAGTCAATCCCTATGGTCAATCCCCAGACCCCCATGTTAAAATGTTCAACTTTACAGCAGAACAAAACATGTTTACAGCCTAGTAAACAAATAGAGCCCAAATGGTTTTGGGCTCTATAGCTAGTTTCCCCGTTCATGACAACTGCACGGGGTGAATATGTATATAACTCATCTGTTTAAATTATATTAAGCCATCGTTTTACCCATTCATTTATATCTATAGTCGGCCAGAGCCAGTACGCTTCAGAAAACCTGTATGTGACGTCACGGAAGGAGCCATAAGAAACTACAAACGTAAAGGCCCCAAACCTACCATACTCCGTTTCCCAGCATTCTAATTGCAGATAGCGATCGACGTCATATTCATTCGCCCAAATACAACACTTTCCCTTCGCACCTTTTATTATTTAACGACCGAATTGCAATCGGTTAAATCAGGAATTGCAAGATGGGTCCCATTGAGGTAATAATTACAATTAAATTGTGCATAATATTTTATACACCACTACTTTTACAGTATTTAGCAGACGCTTTCCTCACTGATCTTTGTAAGCATGACATAAATACTAGGCTACGGTAACGTTAAATATTTTCGTTGCGATCGTCATAATTAACGTTAAACGCCTTATCTCCACTACTAGCCTACTCAACAGTTGTGTTTTTATATTCGCAACGTGAGCTAAGATTAAGTATTAAACGTTTATAAGTACATACAGGGGTTGGCTATTGATTCCTGTATTATCATAAATATTTAACATAACGATGTTTCTGCTCTGTTTGTCCTCCAGCTCCTCCACATGTCCGTGTTCTCTCAGAGATTCTCTCCTTGCGGGCGCTTCCTTGCAGCTGGCAACAACTACGGAGAGATAGGGTTGTTCAGGTGAGAGGATGGGTATTTCTTGGTGAAAGGGACCAGGGCCAGAGTGGGACTCATTTTCAGCCTAGGAGTTGCATGTTGCAAAAGCCCATTTTGGGACGGGTGGGTCTTTTTTGTCACTTAACAATTCTAATTTACAAATATAAATAGATAACACAGAAAACTTTAGCTGCTGCATTGGAATTCTGCTATGGCACTAAATCTGCATTCAATCACGTTAAAAGCCATCTTTAAGGCTATAGCTAATTTAAAATGAACAGATGATCAAAATAATAGTAGGCTACTGTATAATGTAAATTAAAAGTAATGATAGAAATCACAGTGGGCAACTAATAATGTTTGAATAGTGGTGATATTAGAACTTATTGACCAGTCGTTTTAGATTTTGCACACACCAGAACTGTCCACAGTAGAGATGCTTTTGGGCTGATGTCTTTGTCCTGGTCTAATGGAAGACAGTATTTGAGAGAGAAGATCATAAAAGATAATTTTATTATTAGATAATAAAATTGCTTTCCCTGACCGCTCGTTGCGGCCCAACAACCAGTCCCGATTACTCACTCCGGGCCTGAAAGGGACCAAATGAAATACGTGACACCAGAATGAGAAAGTTATGCTAAATCATCATAATGAAGGACTTGGAGAAGCAAAGGAATTTAAAAACATTATTGTATTTATTTTTAATTAATTGTGTTTTCATCTATTACTTTCCAGCCTCCCTTCAGCTCTCAGCCCAGATGCCACTGAACTGAGCCAAAAGCCAATCCTAACATTCACAGGTTGGTCTGTGATTGTAGTAATGTTTTTCTGTAGAGATACGAACCTCGCTTAGGCTGTAAGAAATGCTTTTTTGCCCTTGCCTGACTTAAGTCTCTGTTCAAACCATTTCAACAAGCCAGTTAGAGAAGATGCCTGTTAGGTTTCCTTTACAGTTATAGCTTACCTCCTAGCCTGGTTGGGAGCAGGCTAGATGGGTCCAAGCATTGCCTTCTTGTGTAACCATTCAGCAATCCGAATGCAAATTCAATCTTGTTTCGCAGGACACTGCACTTTGTAAGCTTATCATATAATTAAATAAATACTAAGAGTATAGCCTATCCTCTAAATATGTTTGTTGTGATCGTCATAATTAAACCTCTAAATGTAATTTAGTAGGCCTAAGCTAAATAAAAAGTTTAGATGTTTGCTAAATGACCTAATTGTAATTAAACTTGAGGGAGACAATGCAACACTCAAACTCAAGTTAAGCTTTGGATTGATAATATACACTATAATGCTAAAAGTATTGGGACACCCTTCCGAATAATTAAATTCAGGTGTTCCAGGAGCTCAGTGAATTCAAGTGTGGGACCATGATAGGTTGCCACCTGTGCAATAAGTCCATTCGTGAAATTTCCTCACTACTAAATATTCCACGGTCAACTGTTAGTGGTATTATAACAAAGTGGAAGCAATTGGGAACAACAGAAACTCAGCCACGAAGTGGTAGGCCACGTAAAATCACAGAGCGGGGTCAGCGCATTCTGAGGCGCACAATGTGCAGAAGTCACAAACTTTCTACAGAGTCAATAGCTACAGATCTCCAAAATTCTTGTGGCCTTCAGATTAGCTCAAGAATGTAGTGCGTAGAGAGCTTCATGGAATGGGTTTCCATGGCCGAGCAGCTGCCTCCAAGCCTTACATCACTAAGTGCAATGCAAAGCGTCGGATGCAGTGGTGTAAAGCACGCCACCACTGGACACTAGAGAAGTGGAGATGTGTTCGCTGGAGTGACGAATCACGCTTCTCTGTCTGGGATGGACGAGTTTGGGTTTGGCGGTTGCCAGGAGAACGGTACTTGCCTGACTGCATTGTGCCAAGTGAAAAGTTTGGTGGCGGGGGGTTGTTTTTCAGGGGTTGGGCTTGGCCCCTTAGTTCCAGTGAAAGGAACTGTTAATGCTTCAGCATACCAAGAAATTTTGGACAATTTTATACTCCCAACTTTGTGGGAACAGTTTGGGGAGGGCTCCTTTTCTGTTCCAACATGACTGCGCACCAGTGCACAAAGCAAGGTCCATAAAGACATGGACGAGCGAGTTTGGTGTGGAGGAACTTGACTGGCCTGCACAGAGTCCTGACCTCAACCCGATAGAACACTTTTGGGATGAATTAGAGCGGAGAATGCGAGCCAGGCCTTCTCGTCCAACATCTGTGCCTGACCTCACAAATGCACTTCCAGAAGAATGGTCAAAAATTCCCATAAACAAACTCCTAAGCCTTCCCAGAAGAGTTGACGCTGTTATAGCTGAAAAGGGTGGGCAAACTCCATATTAAATCCTATGGATTAAGAATGGGATGTCATTAACCTTCATGTGCATGTAAAGGCAAGCGATATAGTGTATGAACTGTAAGTGCGTGTTTTCTGTTTATAATTTTCAATTAATTACACCAATCCTCTAAAATATCAAGAGTGTGCACGAAAATCCACTGACCAAGCCTCACCTGAATCAGCCAAGCTGAATTGGTTTCAGCGCACTTTCCTGAAACCCGTCAAGACTGCAACTTAGCTTATCTAAGCCATGCTATTTGGATATGTGACACTTATTTCTAGGTAGGTTTATGAAATATCCCTCTGGTTAGAAATGTCTGCCTTGATCTGCTGGTCTGCTGCTCTTTTATCATCAAGTGGGGAAAGAAGCCAGCATCTTTACACCAGAAATGTGTCCATATGATCTAATAATTTCTTCTAAGAGCACCTTCTAATAGAGGGTGGTTTGTTAAGTCAATCCTAGTAAACCCTCTTTCCAAAGTAAAGGTTAAAATTCATAATAATTAAGAACTGGATATTAAAGAGCAGATGGTTTTTGTCATTTGCTTATAAAAGGTCATATGCCACCACAGTTCCTTCATTCAATGAGGCCTGCTAAACAAAATGGTTACAGCAGAAGGGGATGAGCTGGACTGAACACCAAATGCTGATCATTACTGTTCTGGTCACTTGTCTCGTTCCAGCCCACGAGGGTCCTGTCTTCTCGCTTCTGTCTACTGACACCCACCTCCTCAGTGCTGGGAATGGGGAGGTCAGCGCCTGGAGCTGGACGGAGCTCATCAAAAAGGTATTCATAGAGCTTAACAGCTGATGCTGGTCAGGTTTTAGTTGGCATAATTCATTATTAGTAGTCAGAAGAGATTTAATGTCTGTATAATTACTGAACTACACATCAGTTGTGAAAGCCATAATGCTTAAGTAGAAATGTAAGGATGTTACACCCCTAATTGGGAATGTTTTTGATGAAGTGCATCCAGTCTGACTGGCAGAGTGAAACAGAATGTGACGCTAGTTTACTGTTATCTCAGGATTTGCGTTTTAAAGGAAGTTTGTCAGTCAACATCTGTGAGTACAGTACAGTAGGGGGGATTGTCAAGGGTAATGCAAAGCATCTTGGAAAAGAAGTAGTAGAGCAATTTACAGGAAATGGATTGCTTCGCATACAGTTTTCTATGACTATCGGTACACAATCTAGGATCTTCTGGCATATACTAGTTAGGTGTGTTTATGTGGCTTCGCCCGCTATGCAATTCTTTCAGCAGACAAGAAATTAGTTTGGTGTTGGCTAAACCATGTAAAAAATCTGAATGTACCTTATTTTGTTATTTTTATTATCAGAATGTCAAATCTGCCTGGACACGAAGACCCAACTACAAGTAAGGTGTGTGTAAGTGTGTGTGTGTGTGTGTGTGTGTGTAAGTGGCTTTTTAATTCTTGGGTCTGCAGATCCAGCCTGGAGATCCCAGAGATTAATTCCATGGTCATCAACCCTGTGGTGAGTCCAGGCTGACATAACATTCACCTTAGTCAGCTCAAACAGCAGTAGTTTACTGAAAGATAAATTATCTTTAAGTAACTTACATCTATCCATCCCAGGACAATAGTCTGATAGTTGGAGGGGGAGACTGTAACATCCACATCATGGATATGGAGAACGGTGTTTTCAAGGTCAGAGAAACATTCCTAAATTGGCTCCTCTGCCCTCCTCTCTCTGTGTCTCTACTTAGACATGCTGTTTTATGGTATCTCTTGTGTCTGTGCAGTCAGTGCTGCAAGGACACACAGACTACGTCCACTGTCTGAGTGTGAGGGAGAGGGAGGCAGAGATACTGTCTGGAGGAGAGGACGGTGCTGTGAGGATCTGGGGTGAGCAAGAGGCTTCCAGCACAGAGCCTGTGGCATGTTGAGCAGATGTAGAGATCACGTATAGATCACATGTATGTTTTCCTCTCCTCCATACCTCCAGACACTAGAACCAGCCAATCGGTGCACTGCATTGAAGTCTACAAATATGAGGTAATGTAATCTGCATATGATTTTTATTAATGAAATGTATGTTTTTCTGTAATTTCTTCTGTCTATTTAATGTAATGCAATAAGGATTCGGGGGCCTCATTTATCAATCGTGCATAGAAATTGTTCTTACGAGGAGGTTTGGAATATTCATACCAACGGTTTCTGTTCTTAATCAAAGTGCTCGTACATGACCACAATCATTTGCATACAAAATGCCCCAAATCATCCAAATGAGTTAAATAACCACCAATTACGACATTAGTTGTGAAAATGGTGCAAGAAAAGAAAAGTAAGAAAAACAATTTCTCCCGAAATAAAATTGAGGTTTTGGTATCTGAGGTTGAGTGTAACCAAAAAAATTATTTGGAACATTTAGCAGTGCTTTGACCACAAAAAATAATATTGTTTAGGAAAAGGTAGCGATTGCTGTTAACGCAGCATATTCTCAAAGACGCTCCATTTAAAGAAATAAAAAAGAAGTGGTTCGATTTTAAAATCAAGTGCAAAAAAAATCCGTAGCTACACATAGGCGGGACATTGCTGCAACTGGGGGGGGAACGAGTGAGACAAGCGTTTCTCCCCTACAATTAAGAATTGTCAATTGTCAGCGAAACATCGCTGTCTGGAATTGGGAGACAGTACAAGTCCTACCGTGTCTGATTTACCATCCCCCCTTCTTGGTCATGTTGAAGATACGAATATAGAAAGAAGATAGTCATTTGAGCATTATCAAAATCTTGTGTTTTGGGCGTTGGGGCTTACTCAGAAACGTACAATTGCCTTGCAATTGCCGTGTTCCACTACTCGGAATTATTTGTACACAGCTACGCATGGTATTGACTATTCTTAGATTGACGTACACTTCCAAGAAATCTATTTTCTTGATAAATTGCAACTTTTGTGTGGATTTGTGCGTACGTACGGTTTACGCACATATTGAACGGTTGATAAATGAGGCCCCAGGTTCTTTCCTATTCAGGAAATCCATTTAATTTACACTTCTTATAGTTATAACCTGGTGTCTATTTGCGTACATACCCTGTGCTGACACCACACATGGAATTGATCACTTACCACGTACTTACAGAAAATTACCAATAGGTGATGCCACAATATAATAAGATCGTATCTTTATGTTCAGCTTGTATGAACAATGTAACCCACATCTAATCTATCTTTATCTCTTTCCCTACTCTACCCGATTGGGCAATAGAGTTGTGCCCGCCCTCAGTACGGCAAATGGATCAGCTGTCTTACCACAGACTCTGATTGGATGGTAAGAATCCTATGATGAATGCTATTTGGGGCTCTCTCGGATCGTCAATGTATTAGACAGTGCTGTATGCTGTCCCTCAAGGCTTGAACTGTCAAGGGCCAGTTGCTCTGAAGCACCCTTTTCAATTCGCAGATCAGGCATTTCGGCACTCCACTCAAAGTTCACACACTGTCAAAGTTGGTTATCGTTTTATACTCTACTTCCTACTCCTTCTTTCTACTAGATTACTTATGTGTTGGCAGCCTAAAGGCCCCATATCACTCCATTTTCCGTCATTTTAGACAGGCTTTTCTTTTTTTGAGCTGAACCATCTGTTTTAGTTCATGTTGCACTTTGTTTAACATACCCTTACATGATTGTCTATATTGTGCCAGTGGCAGGATAGGTCAGAGACTTGGTTACAATTCAGAAAGGAAGTCACACCTAGGGCCAAAACTGACTGACTTGTTTTACACAATTTTTTTTCAGATGAATTTTGGCTAAATGACAGATTTCAAAATTAGTCCAGCCTGTCAGGTCAGTTGAGACAACACAATTGACCAACAACAAATGTTCTGTCTGGGGGATCAAACATGGCTGATTGCACACATTTTCACTCCTGTTTATGGTTATTTATACTGTGTATTTTTATGCTTTTCTGAATTTCTATTGAAAGAAGTACTTTGCTGCTTGCGTCACAGGTCAAAGCGAAGCACTGTATCAAAGGAAGGTGTTAGGACGGCAGCAAGTAGTTAGTTACCTTTACAGCTTAAGTTATGATTCATTTCTTCATCCATGTTCCAGGAAGTGTCATTCTCTCAAGTTACAGGTCACCACTGCCTCAGTCATATTTCTGTAAATAATAATAATCTATCTCCCCCTTTCCCCAAGTTGTGTGGAGGAGGTCCTTCTCTCTCTCTGTGGCACCTTCGCTCTGTGTGTCCGACCTCCATCTTCCCTCTCTCAGGCTGCCAGAGACAAGCCACCTTCTACCAAGACATGGTGTGTGTGTGTGTGTCTGTCAAATGAAAGATTTTCTTTTTCTTAAAGGTACACTCTGATTGTGTTCTAGCCACCCAAACCCCTACATTTCCTCCCCCGGCCATTGTTTGTTTTAAACACCACAGTGTACGAAAATAGCTGTTTGGGGAGATGGTTTAATGCTTGCCCTTTTCCCACGCCATAATAACCCTTTTTAAGTATTGCATTATAAAGTAATATTTCATACAATTTGTAGCGTAATGATCACACTCAAGGGTTTTAAGGTACGACGCTGACCATATCAATGTTGTTTTAACCAAGTTACAACAATATTCCATATGATAAAATAATACTTTGCAATACTGCAAGTAATCAGTTTTAAGAGAACTCCCTCATGGTCACTCTCTATCGTCCGCTCTGCTGGTCCGTCTGTGTCCCAGCATGCCTCTTCTCCGGGTCTGGACTTCGCCCTTTTACTGTGGAGACAGGTGATTAATAATTGCCCACACCTGTCCCCTGATCCCTAAATCACGTGAACCACACTTCCCCACAGTCCCTCCCACAGACAGAGCTAAACCACGCCCACACCCCAAACAATTTTTATTAAAATTGTATGAAATTGACATATTGCTTGTGAAGAGTTTAAACATTTCCCTGTGTGTCCTTCATGCTGCGCTGTAGATCATGGCTGTGGGTGAAGGACAGTGTGTGTCCCACTGTCTCCTGGGTGGAGAGGTCAAAGCCCAGATCCCCTGCACGCCACACTCACTCAATACGCTGGCAATTAACAACAACAGCATGGAACACAGGGTGAGGCTTGCTCTACTGACTTGAGACTTGACTTGAAATGTGGTGTATGTTAAGTATGTTTTGTGTTCAAGATGTGTTGTTTGGTTTCAGATAATAAATTGGTACCGTTCTGACATGACTTGGGCTTGTACATTTATACTCGGACTTGATACTAATGTCTTAGTCTTGACTTGGTGTTCTAAACTCTGACAATTTGTCTGTCAAGACTTAAGACTGACTTGGGACTTGAGCAGACACACCTCAGTATATCAGTAAGGTGTTGTTTGATAAAAATATGTAATAGTATCAATCATCTTGCTGCAAACTATATGTTTAACATTGATATTGTTTTGTTTTTTTAGGTCCTGGCAGTTGGAGGAAGCAGTGACCATATAGATGTTTTCACAAACCTCTCCTACAGAGCATTTTCCCTTAGTTTCTGAATACACACACTCCACATAAAAATACTGAAATTGTGTTTTATGAATAAATCTATTTGCACAGCACTACATGCTGTTTTTTATATTTGCTTGAATTTAATTTTAAATGCCTATTGGAACATTACCAAAACTCTGTAAGATTATGTTTTGAATGTCTTACTTGTATCATTGATGTATAAGAAAAATACAAACGGTCGCAAATGTATTAACAAATGTTACAAGCATAGTGAATTTTACATTCCATGATACAAGCCTGCGAAATTATATTGCACATCGTCAACAGCGAATCGTCACTTACAACCACGACGTACAAACTCTGTCATGCACAAACAGTTTTGTAAGCTTGTAAACTGAGTTTAGCAAAGAGAAAAGTGGTTTGCAAGTTGGGAAGGACCATTTCCCCCTGACCAATCAACTCCCTACTAGTATGATTGGCGCATTTATAAAGTTGATTTGAACCCTGAAACTTTGGTAATGATATATGGATTTACCACAGAATATTGTAAACACTTGCCTACAATGTAGAGCTGGGTGTCATCAGCATAGCAGTGAAAGTCAATGTTGTGGTGTCTCATGATCTTGCCCAAGGGTAGGAGATATATGATGAATAGCAGAGGACCCAGCACCGAGCCTTGAGGGACACCCAGTGAGACTGCCTCACATCTTGATCTATGGGATTTCAGCTGGACAAATTGTTTGCAGTCAGAGAGATAAGAGGAGAACCAGAATAGTGCGACTCCTGAAATACCAATGCCAGCTAGACATTCCAGGAGGAGTTGGTGGGAGATGGTGTCGAAGTCTGCAGTCAGGTCAAGAAGGACAAGGATTGATAGAAGTCCGGAGTCATCTGCGCGGAGGAGATCATTTGTGATTTTTACAAGAGCCGTTTCAGTACTGTGTTTGGGATGGAATCCAGACTGAAACCGTTCAAGTAGGTTGTTGGAATTTAGATGGTTGAGGAGTTGAGAGGCCACCACCCTCTCGAGTGTTTTGGAGAGGAAAGGAAGGTTGGAGATGGGGCGGAAGTTGTTCAGATCATTGGGGTCAGCATTGGTTTTCTTGAGTGTGGGTGTCACAGCTGCAATTTTCAGGGTGGGGGGAACAAAGCCGGTAGCGAGAGAGGAATTAATAGTCAGTGACCAGGCAAGAGATGGAGGGAAGGCATGATTTGATGAGGCTAGTGGGCATGGGATCAAGTTGACAGGTAGAGGATTTCGATTTCAGGAAGAGTTCAGTAATGGAGTTTTCCGTGGCCAGGATGAAGTCAGAGAGGCAGGAGGTGGAGGTTGAGCCCAGTGATGTGTTCATCCAGGATAGGTTCTCAGCAGAGGTGGAGGGCGATTGTAAATGGAGGTGGATGTCCAAAACCTTTCCATTGAAGAAGTCCAAAAATTAGTTGTGGGAGTCAGGGTGGGAGTTATCAGGAGGTTTGAGTAGGTGTTTTACTGTTGAAAAAATAACTTTGTTTTTTTTATCAGAGTTGATAATGGCAGAGTAGTAAGAAGATCTGGCTGTTGAGAGGGCAGTTCTGTATTTTCAGAGGTGATCCATGTAAGCTTGTGAATGAGATTCTAGTCCAGACCTCTTGCACAGACGCTCAAGACGCCGTCCAGCAGCCTTCATCGGCCGCAGCTCAGGGGTGTACCAGGGGGCAGAGTGAGTGAAGGAAACAATTGTATAGCCAAACAATTTAACTGCCCCAATTGATATATGAAGTGCGCAAATAACTGTTTTTTCACTTGATAAGCGGTTCTCCGTGGTGGTTCATATGAGCGACCATGAGGTCGACGGTGCTAAAGTGGCCCGGGCCCTGGGGCGGCTGCCCCGGCTGCCCCCCCTGGCCGTCCGCCACTGCCCTTGAGTTCATCCTACAGTATTGGTGGGAGCAGAAGCTTTCGAATGGGAGGATGTACAAACTAAGCAGGAGTGCATGTACGGTTAATATGAACATCCCATGTACAATATTTATTTTAGTACAATACCTTTAACAGAACCGCTCTGCCAAGTGGTGTGTAAGTGTTATGCACCTCGTTTTTCTCACGCTGAGAAAACCAAAATAAGTAAATATATATTTCCTCAATTGCGCTTGTTTAGTGCGTCACTGTTCGTGTGGTGAACGGGAGATCCTTTCCGCACGCTGCACGCACGTTACGTGAACGCCCACGCGCAACATTCTAGTAGGGAGTGGAGTCAACTATTTAATTCATGGAATAATACAGTGCTTGAGGATACGTGGCTCTGGTGGCAAGCTTCATCAAAACGTCACTGCCCTGTTCCGCAAGCCGATGTATGCACCCATGATATGCCATAATAATAAGCCATAATATGCACCCCTGAAATGCATGTCACTCGGTTCGCAAAGTTAAGCAATTCACTTTAATTATTCATATCGTAACCATAGACTGTATAGGTTAAAACCAGCATTACAAAAACATTGTAAAGAAAAAACACGACAGAAAGAAGTAATAGGAGAGGTGAAAAAAATAAAAGATTTCGGGGGGTGGGATGGATGGGGGATCCTAAAATAACTCCTAATAATCATCTGAGCGCTGAGTGTCTGACACTGATCTCTACCCCTTCCCATACAGCTTTGTACATAGTTGTGTTTTTAAACATAAACAATGAGTTGGATATTTATGGGACTACAAAAGTGCCAAAACTCCGTAAGCTTGTGTTTTGAATGTCATGCTTGTAAATTGAGGTTCGTGCTCGTGAAGATTCGCAAATGTGTAATTTAATTCCACAAGCTTTAACGATATACATATATATATATATATATATACATATATATAAAAATACAAATGGTCACAAATGTTTTAATAAATCTTCGTCTTAAAATATATAGTTGACAGTCAATAAATACATTTGTTTGGAGTTGTCCAAAGTCTAGTAACCAAAATTTATGCTTACAGTTATTGCTGTGTGTAGCTGGCGTGGTGGAGGAAAGCGTGTCAGATGGCCATGACCAAGAGATCTATTGAAAGAAATACACCATGTAACAAATAACAAATAACGTTATTGCCATTGCTTTACTTATTAATTACATCCAAATAAACAACTCGCTTGTAAAATAGTTACGAAACTGTCAGTGGGAAACTGAATTAACGTAAGTTAACAAGTGTTTAATACATAACGATTCATTCCATATAGTGAGTCAGTATCGTTATATTAGTATTACCTTACGTTAGCTTTCATTGATTACCTTCAAATTGTTCATTAGACGTTAACGTTATCATAAGGCAAACGTTAGGCGTTTTTTGGTGTTCTTATGCGTTACACGGTAACGTTAATGGCCAACTTTCAGATAATCTAGTATTGAACATGTAATCTACAATACATGCTGATTAGAGCCAGGGTGGAAGCTTGTGTGTAGTGTTAATGTTAAAAGGAAAAAGCAGCGGGCGTGGTTCCTGGCCACATGATCCCGACGCGGATATGTGAGTCACTCAGACAGACCGTAGCTCCAGTGCTATTCCGCCAGGTGTGGTCCCTCGGCCGAAGGAGCAAAGCAAACAGATTTAAACGTTAAGAAATTAGAGCTAAACCCGATGACACACAGCCCGATTCGACCCAGAGGTAAGTAAGTAACTTTAGCAGGGTTAAAGTGTGTGTAGCGTTAGCTGGGTTAGTAGGCCATGTTGTGGCTAGCCGTTAGCACAATAAGATAACGGTCATAGTGGCAAAAACATTAAGGTAGGCGACTAGCTAACCCGTGACAAAAAGTAATAGGTAATATGCCATGTAAGATCGTCATATATATACTTGTAACTTAATACGTGCATATACTGCTTACATTGACAATTTTACGACCAGAGTTGCGGGATGTGATATTTTTCTCCCTCAACTTGTGGCACAGACAGCCCAGCCCAGGCAGCTCTAAGTGTAGGTGTGATTTGTATGATAAAACTTCCTGTCAGCATCAGAAATTTGTTTGTTAATTATATTGCTGTCACTTTATAGCATTCATTATTAGCCAACAGTCTTTCCTGTTATGTCAACTCCCTGTGGGCTTAACAGCGCCTAGTTTAACATGTAACGTCATTTTCTAACTGAGCTAAAACACAATTTGTCTTCAATCTTGAGCCTTTTTGTCATGCTCCATGACATTTTTGTCATGCTGTTTATTTTACCTGAGTAAAGAAAGTATTAAAGTATTAGGGGTTCCTTTACCTGGGTCTGTTAATGGTTATTTTGTTGTGTGATGTATTAAGGGTACGGCAAGATGGGAAAATTGTATTTAGTGACATAGCCGTTATTTGATGGGGAGAGAGGGGCATGCTGCAATAATGGCAGTGGGTTGATGCAATGTTGTCTCAGAATGTACTGAACCTTTCTTTCTTTACATTCTTTTCCTTTTAGTTTCATGTAACCCTGGGCGGAACTAGCAAGAAACTGGTTGACCTTTTTGTACAATAAAACTGTTGTTCTTCTGCTCATCCCACAGAGGAGAAACAACTGGACTGACTATAACAAGGATACAGTAACTACTACCTGACTGCAGTAAAAATGAACACTTGATTTGCTGTCTCTGGGACCTTTCGTCTTCCTAAATTGGATGACAGTCAGTCACATCAAGGAGTTTTGGTGCAATAACCTTCAGCTCTTGTACGTGAAGGACAAGTTCATTATTGCAAAATTAAAGGGATTAACCACTTGTCCACTACCAAGTGTGAAAGTGTGCCTTGGGAAGAAGGTCAGAGTTCACACTGTTCTGATGCAAACAAAGCTGTGAATTCTTTCACTTTCAGTATTGGGTGTCGCATGCTAGCATTTCCCTAGAACTAGAAGCTAGCTGGGATCACAGGGACCTTACAAATTCAGCATGAGTCACACATTTCGAATGCACTGGAAATGCTCTT
Source organism: Percopsis transmontana (assembly GCA_025447815.1). NCBI lineage: Eukaryota > Metazoa > Chordata > Actinopteri > Percopsiformes > Percopsidae > Percopsis > Percopsis transmontana. Next base: position 14,789 of record JAOEHI010018127.1, on the reverse strand, counting down.
TTGACAACGCCTGCACTTTAACACCAAAGACAATGATGTGACTCTTTAAACTGGACCTTAAGGAGTCAGTCAATTTTGAACTGGGGAAGTAAACTAGAAATGTCACTTTACTGTTCTGGGAATGCTCTTGTTTTTTGGACAAAAACTTGTTCTATTCTGAACTGGTAGACATTTTATAGAGTTCTGGTATCGGGAACAATTGGACCGTTGCCTATTGTGTGTTTATTAGGAAAATAAATAGACAGTCCACACCAGCCACAGCAAAATGGCGGGAAAAGACTACAATCACCTCTTCAAGCTGCTGATCATTGGAGATTCCAGTTAGTGCATTTTGACCTCTCCTTACATTTTAGTCATTATCTCAAGCTGCTTAATGCTGGATAAATCTGTGGTTACATTTGGCTTCCCCCTTCTGCCTGCAAAGAATACATACTGCATTGGACAACACACTTCATGTTGTCTTGAAAGAGCATGTTTAAACGTGATGGGGATGCTTGGATGAATCTGCCAGTTACAGTTAATGACACCATTATGTGGTTGATAGTTCAGATTTTGAGCATTCCACCCATCTAAATGACTAGGGGTGGCGGGATTCTAAGTATTTGCAGAATCAAAAAGCTTTTAAAGATTCCAGAAATTCAGTTATGGCCAAAATCTTTTACTTTTTTCACCTCTCCTATTACTTCTTTCTGTAATGCACAGTTCTGATTGTATTTCTTTGTCCTGATACTGTCAGCAGGTATAAGCTCTCGTGTCCCTTGAAAGAAGCTGCTATCTGAGGAGGAGGAACTCAACATGTCTGCTTCAGTTGTTCCTGATTTGGTTATTAGGGTTTCCTTGTCATGAGCTAATCTGGTTCCTCTGATCTGTCTCAGACGTAGGGAAAAGCAGTCTGCTATTGCGCTTTGCAGATAATTCCTTCTCTGGTGAGTCTATAGAGCTCTGTATGTTATCTCAGATAGTGGGGCAATCTAGGTTCAAATAGGGAATACTAGTTGCATTCTTAAATCCTGCATTGTCATCCATGACACATATCACATTGTTTTTCAGTGACAACCTTTGCACAGAAACAATTGTAGTTAGTGAAGTTAGGCCTTTAGGCAAAGAAATGCTGTTTTTGAGGGGAGGGGGTCTTGATGTGAATGTGTGCAGTGTATATATGCTGTTCTGACGCCATCCTTGTCTTGTGTAGGCAGCTACATCACTACTATCGGTGTGGACTTCAAGATCCGGACCGTGGACATCGACGGAGAACGGGTCAAGCTGCAGATCTGGGACACGGCGGGCCAGGAGCGGTTCAGAACAATCACATCGACGTAAGGCTACAGTTTAATGATTACTCCAAACCAATGAGAGCAAGGTAATACAAACAGAAGTTTAGAAATTGTATGCAGCAAATACTGAGAGTGATGAGAGAAGCAAAATAGCAATGTTAATACCAGCTTGACTAGTAGTGTGATTGATTAATTCTATGTATTCATATTTTGCAACTCACATCAACATTTAATTATAAGCCAACTGTATCCTGGTAGTCAGTCAGTGAAGCGCTGACGGCTATTTCTTGTTAGAACAGAGTCAGCTATTCACACTAGTTTTTGTGAAACAGCATTTTAAGTCTTCCTACTTATTTTTAGGAGTTGATGAAGCTTTACATTTGAGTACATATACTGTATACTGCTGTTGATTTTTAAATGCTAATATTAAAATACTAAAAATAAAACCAATTTGTTTTTTCTAATCGAAAGCTTTGCTGTTGATGACTGATATGTGGTCAGCTATTACTGTCGAATGTAGCCTAATTGGTAATGTAATTGGTACCTTTAGATAGCCACGTCAGATAAATGACAATTTATCACTGTCAATTTAAAACATCCTGCAGTATACTGCTTACTTCTAGTTGGAGCTGCAACCCTTAATAGGCACCCAACATGCAATGCAGGCATTAAATGTCTGTTTTACCTGATCTTGCCTTGGGTGTGTTAATGTCACAAATGAACAGGAATAGAGGTTGGGATAATCTAACTAGTTTGCAGGCAGTCAGCATCTATAGTGTTGTCTATCGTTTTTCAGCACAAATGTAGCAGAAAGGGGAACAATATTTATTTATTGTAGATATAAAGCAGCTCTGTCTTCAATTTGTATCTAGTTAACTTTTTCCAAGTCATCACCATGACTAGGTCCTGTGGTTGAAAATAGACATGAGGGGGACAAGATTAATTCTGTACATAACTAAACGTGATTGGGCCATAGTTCTTCTGTTTGTGTTGTCTCCCCCCCCCCTCCCAGGTATTACAGAAACACCCACGGTGTGATTATAGTTTACGATGTGACAAACCCAGAGTCATTTGTGAACGTTAAGCGGTGGCTGAATGAGATCTCTCAGAACTGTGACAACGTCTGTAAAATCTTGGGTGAGTGTCAATTGGGATCATAAGAGGGGTTTCCGTGACTGGATCAACTGTAATTGTTTACTTTAGTTTGTACAATTTAGCCCCTAGAATTTACAGTAGAAGTGGGTAGTAGTGGATTATGGATGTATAGTTTTTGCTGTAGTCCCAGATGCATTTATGGTTAGTAGAGGGGGATCAAAAAAACAAAACTCCTGTTGACTTAATTTTTTACAGAATGTGTTAAATAGGAGTATTAACTTGTCTCCTGGGTATGCTTTCTCTCCTACCCAGTGGGGAACAAGAATGATGACCCGGCTAGGAAGCAAGTCAACACCCAGGACGCTCTACGTTTTGGAGAATCTGTAGGGGTCCGTGTGTTTGAGACCAGTGCCAAAGAAAACATCAACGTGGAAGAGGTGAGATGTCCATATTGAGTGTTACCATATATTGCATCGTTTACGGTTTTGAATATTTTAAACCCAAAGTAATTGTGGTTTTAAAATGTAAAACTGTTCATTCTCAGAATAAATTAGGCAATCAATGTTATATGTCATTGGTTTCAGAGAGGGAAATCTTGAATTGTTATCAACATTACTGCACTTACATTTTTCAACGATGGTTGTATCCTCATAATAAACACAGATGAGCCAAAAGATTATGTACACTCAGATAAAGCGAATAGCGTGTATCTCTATTAACAGCGCATTTCAATGTCTGGGATATATTAGACAGTAGGGGAAAAGTAAATTATCGTCAATGTGATGGATGAACGAGAAATGGGCAGCAAACAGACCTGAGTGACTTCGACAAGGGCCAGATGACTGGGTCAGAGCATCTCCGAAATGGCAAGTCTTGTGGGGTGCTCCCAGAAAGAAATGGTCAGTACCTACCGACAGTGGTCTAAGGAGGGACAAACTACGAACCCGGCAACAAGGTGTTAAAAGTCCAAGGCTCATCTATGCACGTGGGCTACAATCCGACAGAAAGGCTACTGTGGCACAAGTCGCAGAAATTTTGAATGATGGTTACAGGAGGAATGTGTCAAAACACAGTGCATTGCACCCTGCTGCGCATGGGGTTGCGTAGCTGCAGACCAGTCAGAGTGCCCATGCTAACCCATTATGACCACCCAGGTGTGCATTATGTTTTGACTCATCGGTCTGTCTCTCTAAAAATAAAAAAGGCACATTTTTGCAAACTATGAACCAATTTTAATAGCATGACAGCTATTTAGAAAGAACTAGTTTTTTGGGGACGTAGCTCAAAGAACTGGAGAAAATGGTTCTGGGTCTGCTGCATGCTCTCTTATGGTGACATTGTCGAGCTCACAGCTTCCTCTCTGGCATGTCCTTCAGATGTTCATGGCGTTTACTCACCTGGTCCTGGGGGCCAAGAAGCAGAGCCAGAACCGTGCTGAAAGAGAGCGCGAGCGGGAGAGGGACACAGTACACATCAATGCCCAGAGGGACCGCGACCGCAGGAAGCGAGGCAAGAAGTGTTGCTGAGATGCCACACCCACCTCCGCTCCTACGAGAACACTTGATAATAATGGGAGAAGTTGTGCCTTTTAAAATGCAGATGAATGTTGCTTACCTGAGGGAACAAACAGTGTCATCCTGGGAGGGTTAGTAAATGGCAATACAAGAGACCTGGGCTGCATTCAGTCCATTTAAACATAGCAAATGTCATAACTGTTTCCACGGTAATTGACTTGTACTTCTGTTAGCTACGTTTCGTGGGTGTGATGGACATGCACTCATACTGAGTTATTCAAAAATCTGAATAGGAGCGTGTACGGTCACTGTTCTATAGTCCACAACCCAAGTCTTCCTGCAAACTGCTTTTTGTTAGTCCATTGAAAGTCGTATTAAATCATGAGTACTGAACGCAGCCCAGGTGTCGTTATTTACCTGCAGGAATTGGATGTGATCATCCCTGGACTCTTATTCATTTTGGTCATGAATGTATATATCAGAACAGCTAACAACCAAGGGACCAGCTGCCTGTCCCCGCGGGGGGGGCAAAAGGTGTGTTTTGGCCTACACTGAGATGGAGCAGGGCAGTTGACCACTGTTATGTGCCCACTGATTTTAACAATTTGTCTTTTTTTTTTTTTTTATAAAAGGGAATTGGTGTCTTCTGTGTCCTAAACCTTAACCTAGAATAGACACCAACATAATTTTCTGAAGTTACATTAAAGCAGTTTGTTTTAACAATGTGGTCAGTAACTAGTCTTAAACGTGATGCAATAATGTGTGTTGGTCATAAGCCTGTCTTATCTTAGCTTGTCCGTTTCTTTTTTTAATGAAAATTACTGTTGCCTAAAAAGTTTAATTTCAAAATATAAAGTAAATTCAGAATTTGTGTCTACTCAAATTAAACAATCTTTGTAAACCCTAAATATTTACGTTCAATGTTTCTGTGTTAATCCCTGCATACTGATTTTGCATGACAAACAGTTATATGAAAGACAGCCCATATTTATTTTTTCTATAAGGAGGTGTAATGAACAAAGACCTAGTTTCATGGCATTGGTGCAAAATAGCCAATGGCATTGCTGTTAGAGGATGAACAAAAAACAAATGTATTCCATGAGGAGTATTTAGAAGAATTATAATTTATATGCACATGGCAATTTGTAAACATCACTTGTAAAAGCTATGTTTACACACCACATTCTCGAGAAACTGGACCAATCTGGAGATGCCATAGTCAAATCTTGTTTTCAGCCCAACACCAATAGTCTTCACACTCTCCTCACTCCTACAGTGTTGGTAATGCAAAAGGGTCGTGTTCATGACCACATGAACAACTTACTGTTGAGTTGTTTAGAAGTGGAAATTTTACAGCTTTTTAGCTCACCGGTTCCATTTAAAGCCAGCAACAGTCCCAGTATTGTAGAGGTGAAAAAAAACATCAAGAAAGTAAATAAACCAACACCATCTGACTGTAATTACCATGTTTTCAGATAGCTACAGTCAAATCATCTGGGTTAGGGAACAAACACGGTTAGTATTTCTACTTTCTACCTTTTAAACGCAGTAGAATGTTCTGCCTTGCACAGAGACCTGTTTCTAATCTTGTCGTCCTGCTCCTCTAGGGTTGTCAGTTAGGTTTGGGGAGACGGTAGACACCGACAGAGAAGATCAGTTTGTGCTCTCGAACCTTCCTCTGCAGGAAGGCCTCCAGCTCATTGACGTCCATCTCCGTGACAATGGGCCCTGTGGCGACGAACATGCGCAGCATGGAGTGGATGCGCTCGAGCGTCATGGTTTCCAGGTTAGTCAGCATGGCCTGGATGTAGGCCCAGAACAGCTGGAGGACAGAAAGGTCAATTAGGTCCATCCTCCACTGTATCTCAATTTACATCTACAGTGCTGATCGAAGTGTCCTTGACCCCTTAGAAGTATGTTTTTAGAATGGAACCCAGTAGAGTTACAATTAGGTAATTTAGTACGCTTTTATCCAAAGTGACTTACAATTACATAGTGCTATTACATAGAGGAGATAGGATAGGATAGGATAGGGGTTAGGCATCTTGCTCAAAGATTATGCTTACAGGTAGGCCAACTCTGGGGCTCGAACCCACGACCTTCTGGTTGGGAGTCCAACACCTAGACTATCCCAGCTGGAAGGTCATGGGTTCGAGCCCCAGAGTTAACCCCTATCTCCTCCTGGATAAAAGCGTAAATAACCTAATTGTAATGGAAATAACATATTTACAGATGTACTGTATTTACTTGGAAATTACAGTTTTTTCTGTACGTAGATTGCTCCAGATTTGTATTCACATTTAACACTAAGGCAACACTGCCCCCATATTAAGTTAATTACTCTGTGTGTGTGTGTACCGCCCTCACCTGTAGTTTCTCCTCCCTCTGCTCTGATTGGGTGGTTGTGTTAGAGTCTCCCTCCTCGTCGCTGTCAATCAGCATGACGCTTCTCTCCAGCCTCTCGCGAGACGATCCCGTCTCCATGACGGAGTAGCACCCCCCTGCCTCCTCCCGCAGGATGCCCTGCTGCTGCCACACGGCCAGCTTCCTGTGCACTGTCTCCTTGGAGACTCCCAGCTTGATGCTCAGCTCCTCCAGTGTCCAGGCGCCTGACGCAAAAGAGCGGGGGACAGGGGCTACAATCAGTTTACTGGCGACACTTAAGTGGTAATTGACCACTTTAAAACCAAACAACGTATAAACAGCAACTGCCTGAAAAGGGATTATTATTGTATTACCTCAATAAGCTGTGAATAGCAGGGAAACATTTTCTAAATTATTATTTAAATGTTAGAAATTGTAGCTTAAACTAATAACTGACTCTTGTCCTGAAAGTGCATGATGATGGCAGCCTGGATAGGAGACACAGTCAGGTTGGTGAGCACACGGTCCTCCAGCTCTACGTCCAGCGTGACAGAACCCAGGTGAGGCTTCCAGCTCAGCGTCCTCATGGCCTGGGGACAGACAAGGAATAAACACTTAACATTGGGTTCGGGACTCGGAGCAAGAGACAGAGCGCAACGTGTCGTATTATTATTTACTCTGAAAACTACACCTACTGGAGAGGAACACAACCGGTGCCACAATATGCTAAATTGCTTTACCTAGCTAAAAACATAGATATTTCAACAGGTCAAAGGATTATTCTAAAAACCCACGACCTTCTGGCTGGGAGTCCAACACCCAGACCACTAGACTATCCTGCCCCCTATTTAGCCCATTGTCGATTCCCAATGTATTCACCATATTGCCCAACCCTAGTGTCCACTCACTCCTGCATGCACAATAAGAGTTCCATTGATTGTGTTTTCTCCCATCCCACAGGGAAAACACATTTCTTTATAATTACTACACTTTACTGTGTAGTATTAATAAAGAGATGCATACCTGTTGGTAATAACATAGTGAAATTACGTTCATACTAGTGCTGGTTAGCGCCCTGTCCACAGTAGCACAATTTAATTCGAAAGCTTTATCTCTCCATTTTGGCCTTCCATCCACACTAATCTGGCATTTTCCAGCAATGAAACCGGAGCTTTTTTAAACCCCTCAATTGGATGAATCTAAAAAAAAAAAAAAAAAATTTGCTCCGTAAGATCACACGACAATACTATTTTGGCAGAGAGTGGAAAATTGCATAACACCAGAGCTCGCCACCTCCCATACAAGGAACAACATTTTTGGATACGGCCTGGGCGAACAAGTGCGTGACGGTACAATAAATTCTTCCTAAAGAATACCGTGAAGATTTGAGCATCCCGGGACCCGTAGTTTATTTTTTGACTGCCTGCTCCCACCTGCAGCAAAGTTAAAAATGCCCGCTCCCGCAAGACTTGCATTGGGTCCCACGGGTTCCCAATCCCAATGCAGTCCTCTACTCTGTGGCACCTTGAGCTTCTCATAGCGATGGGTGTAGCTCTCCATGGCCTCAGAGACCAGTGGAGGCAGCTCCAGCTTCTCCTCCTTCAGCTGAGGCCAGAACTCAGATGACAGGATCATGGCAGACAGGGCCAGCGCGGGGTGCTGCTGCTCCTCCCCCTCAGCCATCCGTGCCTCCTCCTCGCGGATGTTGGCATTAATCCTCCTTGAGTCGGCCACGTCCTGCCGCAAGATAGGAGGAATTTGTTAAAATGTCATAAATGTTAATCCCCTACTACATTTTAGCACCTGTGATATTTGTTTTGAATTACTTTGTCCCGATCATTTCATATCACCAAAATGATGGGAGAAAATAAAAAAAAAATATTTTTCATTAAGCCTTTATCACCTTCAACATGACTTCACAGTAATGCATGTCAGACTCCCCAAACCTCAGCTTCAGTAACTCCACGTTACGGATCTCTCTGGAACCCAACCAGACAAAACAAATCAACAAACGGGTACATTTAATGAGACAGAACACACATTTTTAAGTATCATCCATGTACCATAACAACACTACATGCACAATACAATTTCCGCCATCAGACGAAATCTCCCAAAACATGTTAATCCTTTGATTTGTGTCCAAATCACCTTTTTATTTGAAGCAATCATTTTAGTTTGAAACCTCCCCCATCTGGGTGCTGAGTGGCTTGCATTCCTCTTGCATTCCTCTCTGCTCCTTAAAAACTTGTAATTGTACTCATTTTAAGTTGGAGAGCAAGCTGGCTGAGTACCTGGCAGTGTTGTAGTTGAGCTGATGAAGCAGTCTGTCAGCCAGAACTGTCCTGTACTCATTTATGAAGATCTCCTTACTGCCGTAGATACTGACCAGCAGGCTGATGATGTCTGAAGACCGGCGCTTGGAGCCCGTCTTGTCTAAGGGACATAACACAACACCTTACAACAAGCTCACCCCCAACAAACCACTTCTTTTAACATAATAGCATTAAAATATATAAACAACAATAAACACCGTACACACATTCTATTAAAAATAAAAACTGATTCAAAAATGTTCCCACATTTGTAATTTGCTATCCTCAAAAGGCATCCCGGACTTTGTAAACCTCTTATACATATGAAATATACTGTAGAATATTGCACAGTGCTAAAGACAGAGCCATTTTAATGGCCATGATCATTTTTATTATATTATATATTGCATTAGGCCTGGGGATTTTTACAGACCAGTGACAGCGTCTGTTGGGTCTGGCCGCCACTCTTCCGGGTCGCTGCCCTCGTCATCGCTGTCCTGCATCTCCAAGGTAACAGGGTCAGCTCGGGACAGCTCATTGGCCAGGTCGCTGCAGCCCTCGGCATCTCCCGTCAGACCGGCCACAATCTGTCTCACAGTGTCCTCGCGTGTCCTACACATGAAAAGAGATTCTAGCTGCCATCATTAGCACTACAATAGTAGCTAACGCTCTATCTTAGCAGGAACAGTGATGTGTACGATGAATTAGAGAATTAAATGAGGATTTAAATGATTGATCAATATATCGGAGGGCTGATACTATCGGCCAATACTGGCCGTTATATTGATATAAATAATAGTTTATACAGTTACATCTAGAGAATACTAGTTGTTGGTTTAGTTGACAAAGGTCATCTAACATTTTTTCAGTTCATTATAGTTCATGAGATAATAAAGTGTATTACTAATACAGTATAATTCTACTATATGCCAGTAACACCACGCTACAAACAGTAAATTAGGGCCTTCTAATCACATTCAGGTTGACTGAAGAGAAAAGGACACCTGAGGTATTTTCGGATGGGTTGGCAGGCGAGTTGCAGAACCACCATGGATGGATCCAGCTCTCTGAGGGCTTTAATAGCGGAGATGTACACTGTGAGAATGTCAGACGTGTGTACACCTGTGTGGAGAAATACACAAACACAATGCCATGAAGGCTTCAGTGTTTACAGTACACACAACTTTCCACCTTATAGACCCCTTCTAACATCTAACTGAATTAAAAATATACAGTATCAGATGTCAGTCTGTGAATAAATCTGGACAGGTTTACTGACCAGGGTGCAACAGGCGGCTCTCAAAAGCAGATTTGAGTGAGGTGAGCAGTTGTTGTCTTTGATTGGTTCTTTCGAGACAGAACTTGAGGTCTTCAATTGCAGGTTTAGATTCTGGAAAATCTGAAAAACACATCAGCCACAAACAATCATAAGAACTTAATAAGTTGCTGAAATCCCCGTTTTATGTATATACAATTAGGTAATTTAGCAGACGCTTTTATCCAAAGCAACTTACAATTACATGCATGGAGCAGATAGGGGTTAGGCATTTTGCTCAAGGCTGCTTACAGGTAGGCCAACTATGGGGTTTGAACACACAACCTTCAGGCTGGGAGTCCAACACCTAGACCACTAGACTTTCCTGCCCCCCAGTAGCTCTAGTACCGCCTTCATGACGTTGGTAGTGCGAGGAAGGGGGGGCTACACTAAAACACAAACACGCTGGGGAGGGTCTTTAAACTTGGGCTTCTTGTTTCCAGACAATAGTGTACCTTGGCACAGTGGTGTAGTAGAAAAGTAGGGTTAGGGTTAAGTCTATAAGTAGTATAAAGGTGATGAGTAGTGAGGAGTGTCACACATTCAGGTTTGGGAGGGGTATGTGATCTCAGAGTTTCAAGAACAAAATTATTTCTTCCTCTTCCTCAGTGTCCAACCTCTGATGATGCTGAACAGCTCCTCTATTCTCATGTTGACATAGATTCCACAGAAGAAGTGGTGCATGTGACACCTCCACTGCTGCAGGCTCCTGTTGATTGTCTGCCCGCTCTGCCCTGCCTCCGGGGCCCCGCCACGTGTCTCCTCACTGGTAAACACTCTGCCAAGCCAGCCAAGCACCAGCTCCAGCCACTGGCAGGAAGATGGGAAGAGAGAGATTATCATTACCTTTGACCAGAGATATACAGGCCACTAAATAATACCACATTATTTTTATGTTACAACAGTGTAATGACATAAGAGGCATTTAAAGTGACAATGTTCCCACTACACCACTGTGCACTGTTGTCTAGCAACAAGAGGCCCAAGTTTAAAGACCCTCCCCAGCGTGTTTGTGTTTTAGTGTAGCCCCCCCCTTCCTCACACTACCAATGTCATGAAGGCGGGACTAGAGCTACTGGGGGGCAGGATCGTCTAGTGGTCTAGGCATTGGACTCCCAGCCGAAAGGTCGTGGGTTCGAGCCCCAGAGTTGGCCTACCTGTAGGCAATCCTTGAGCCTTGAGCAAGATGTCTAACCCCTATCAGCTCCATGTAATAGCCTCATGTAACTGTAAGTCGCTTTGGATAGAAGTGCCAAATTACCTAATTGTACTGTCACACAGGGATGTCAACTCAAAGCATATGACAAGCAACTCATTGAGTGAAATGTCGCACCAGCTGGAGTAAAGAAAGTACAAACTTATAACTTGTTTCGTCTTGATTCATCAAACAAAACAGAAAATGTTGTAAACTTTAGATTTTGCACTCAAAAACCAATTGACACATTTTCGAGTGATTGTGGTCACTTACTAGCGACCGATCTCTAACAAGTTGGCTACTGGCAGCTAGCTAACCACATGAAGATGGTTCACCCGAGTGACTCCCCACTGTGCTGCCTCCACCCCGCATCTACAATGCAGAAACATACATAGTAAAGCTACTACGGCCCTAATCGTTTCATATTTATTTAATGAGTTTTTTCACTTAATAGGCCATACAGTTTCTGGTCCTAGTTTTCTCTATGTACAGTTTGCATATTCTCTGTGTTCATATGAGTTTCTTCCTACAGTCCAAAGACGTGCATCTTAGGTGAATTGTAGTTGCATCACTAAATTGGCTTTGTGGGTGTGTGTGTGTGTGTGTGTGTGTGTTTAAGCCTTGGACTGACATCCTCTCCAGGGTGTTTCAGCTTGGCACCCAATGCCCAGGGACTACAATTAAAAACTAGCCAGTTTTAAAGCAATGTCTCCATAAAAATAAAAACCAAAAAATATATACTTGGTTTTCAAACATATGGACTTACCCACAGAAACCCTGCAAAAACATTGTGTGATGCATCACTTTGGAACCTGCTGTTAAATACACTTAGGGTTTATGAGATGACAACACAATGGCTTGTAAGCATCCTTGATCCTTGAGTTCATGTAATTGTAAGTCGCTAAATGAGGTAATTGTAATGGTTGGGTGGTTTTAAACATTCCCAAGTCAGACCTGGAGCACTGTACCTCCTGGAAGTCACACAGAAAGGAGCGCTCGTACTCGCCCCGGCAGTGCTGCTCCATGCGCTGCTCGATCAGCTTATGGAGGATGGAGGTGACGGGTTCAGAACTGACCCGCTCTAACAGCTGCAGTCTGGACCTGCACAGACACAGCGCTGGGTTAGACTGTTGGATGGATTAATCAGATGTGATGATATACAGCAGTGAATTTTATATAGAAATTACATAAAACTAGATTAAAAATAAAAACTTGTGTTGCGACCACAACTCTTTGGGGGTCCTGACCCACACTTTGAAAACCAATGCTTTAATATATCCCTACCCAAAGCCCATTCTGAGTGAACACAGTTCTCAATATTCACTTACAAAATGTGGCTGAGCTCCTGCAGTTCTTCCAGGGCCACCTGACACCAACAGTGCTGCAAGGGGATGGAGCAGCCCTGGCACACTGCTCTATTGGGCCCCTCTGGGCCCTCCTCAGACTGGCCCTCCTTGTTCATGTGCACAGAGAAGGTCCTGTTGTAAAACTCCAGCACTCTATCCTGGAGCACAGCGGAGGGCGAGAAGAAGAGCAGAGCTCTGATGAGAGTGAAGGCCCTCTCCCGCAGGCCTGTGGCCCCGGGGCCACAAAGCCCACCCCGGCCCTCATCCTGCCACGTACCCAGCCTGTCCAGGCCTCCTGGAGGTAGAGCAGAGAGATTAAAGTCAACATAATATTAAAATCTACTTTTCTTTTTACCTTGTCAGCTCAGTCATGCTTTGGTTACTTGCCTAAGAAGGGCTCCAGTCTATCCACCAGGGTCTGAAATGCGGTAAGAAGAACCCGGGCCCTGTCTCGTTCCTCCAGCTGGTTCTCAGGCTGTTTCAGTTCAGCCCAGAATTCGGGGGCCACCGCCGTCGTTAGTTGTATCTGCAGGGTCTCCAGCAACCAGTCACCGAGAAGCCTCCCCAGGCCCCTTTTACATAGCAGGGACAGGGACTCCGATAGACACTCCTCAGACACAGAAAACTCCGGAGACACCTGGGCATGGATATAATTACGTGATGGTGTTATTACATAGACTAGACTATATACATTTATAGAAACAAGATGGAATGTTAATTTACCAGAGCCGCAGATATAGTTTCCCAAGCATTAGGGATCCCTTGCCGTCCCGAGTCCATCTCAGCCTCTTGCATTGGACTGTCTTCCTGCATTGGGGACAATTACAATTGTGGCGTGATTTCCAAAACGTCTAGGCAGTCATGTGCATCCTTCACGCCAGAATTTTTATATCTCTTTAAGATGACATTTGGAAATCGTCGGCACTTTGTGGCGCTTTGCGGATCCTTCTTCTACTTCTTCTTCTTCTTGTCTCTAATCGTGCAGAGCAGCTTCGTTGTCGCCACCTACTGCTAATTTTTCAAAATAGTTACAGGGAAATGACCAATGAAAAATAAATGCAACCCATAAAAAAAAAAAAAAAATCGAAATTCATTAACCCCGTAGAACACTAAAACAACAACGTTTTTCTTTTTTGGTATTTTGTTTTTGCATAATCATCCTACTGTTATTTTGAAGAAGGATTAGCGGACGTCGGGAGAAAACCCCCAAGAGCAGGAAGCGAGGCTCACTGACTGGTATGGTGGCCAATGCTGGTACTGCAGACAAAAATGCCAGCTATTGCGCAAAAAGCATATTTCCCCATTGATGGCTATTAAAATACTTGCGCCTCTAAAACGATTATAAACTTTCCTTGAACGCCGCACTCATTCAAAAACGATTCGTTATATTATGAAATGTAATGTGAGTGAATTAGATTTTCTTGAAAAGTCACCTAGAGCGCAGAAAAGCTCGTTGTTTTTCGTGACGTCACCACAGGGTAAGCGATTCTGAGGCTTGGCGAGTACTGCAAGTCGTTTTAACATTTAATCGAACCGCACTCCTATCTGCAATTACATTTTAGATATCCATAATAGCATTTCAGAATGGTAATACAAGATATCAACAACATTCTTACTAATAGAAATTGTATTTCACGATATCTACTTTGATTGTACTAGTCAAATTAAAAAAAAAGTTTTTGGATATATATTGCAGATATCTGTAATTCAATTCTATCTAGTCCAAAATAACATTTCAGATATCCACAATTACATTCTTCCTATACACTTTTGTCATTTCATGTTTATATCTCTTCAGGATGACATTTGGAAATCCTTGGCACTTTTGAGTCCTCCTCCTCCTTCTCCTTCTTCTTCTTTTTCTTCTTCTTCTAATTTCAGATATCCACAACGTCATTCTTCCTAGGACAGGTTTAATATGTCTATTAAATGTTAAAATAGCTTGCCATAGGCAAGCATGAGCTTGAGCTACAGCCAACAGGCACAGAGCCGCATAGAACTCTGGGAGCTTTTAGAGTTGGGATTGAACTGGGAACGGGAATGGATGTAGGCTATTATAAGAACGATCCCCACCACGTTTCTATTACGTCCATGGTGTGCTATAGCATATACATACAGGGTTTGTTGCGTCTTGTGGTTTAACGTGATTTGTGGCCCATCTATGGATGTATTAAAAAACATTAAAACACACATGTATTTAACAAAATATACAGTAGGTAAGTTCAGGCAAGAGAGCCTCGGAGTTGTCTTGGACAGTCAACTATCCTGCGCAGCCAACATTGCCGTAACAACCTGAACCTGTAGATTTGCCCTCTACAACATTAGAAGGATAAGGCCTTTCCTCACAAACAAAGCGGCACAGCTCCTAGTC
>JAOEHI010018117.1:0-28843 GCA_025447815.1 Percopsis transmontana | reverse complement strand
GTAGAGTGAAATTTGGATGCAACATGACAGACGCAGCTGACAAAATTACAGCAGCTCCTTAAAAATATAAAGCCGATTGTGTGGTATTTCAGCTCTCTTTTTACATTTTCAGTGAACTATGTGGAATATCGCAATATATCACGATATGTATTGTATCGCAATGTATCGTGATAAAATCGTATCGTGACCCTTGTATCGTGATATGTATTGTATCGTGAGGTCCTTGCCAATACCCAGCCCTATTCATATTTTTACCCAGAATTTACATCTCACAAAACTGTATATGAACTGTATAATCACAAACTGGTGGGGCTCTACCAGTGAGTTTCCTGCCTTTGTCAACCCCAGGAAAGCACAGGGACTTATCTGTCAACAGATCTCACATGATGCCACAAGATAATGTCAAACTTTGATGTTAAACACAGTTTAGTGTTATTTTTTCCCCTCATTCTGCATATGGAAAATCTGACAGCTTGTGGCATGATATTCTCTGGCCCAGAAGTAAGATACAAACCCTCTGCCACTTCCTGTCTTCACAGGCGAAGATCGCACGTCGAGGGCTGTCACATTTAGATCACAGGAAGAACTTAACCTCAAGCACCTTGGAAACGGGTTGTCATACATATACATTCATTTTAACGCACACCCCTCGGAGACAATGTTTGAATCACAAATAAGTGGCATTTTAAGGTCACTTGTCCTCGGCTTTTCATGTATACATTCTAATTACACATTAAGTCCTTTTCATATGCAAAAAGATCCCCAACTTTTCCTTTATTTTCTTCCCATCTGGTCATTGCACATCAACCCGCCCCATCAGTTCTGCATTGCTTAGGGTTCCTAAGATGGAAATGTTCTGGGTTCTCGGAGAGAGAGTGGCACAGATGGGTGTACTGCAGACTCAACAGCTTGAAAAGCAACATGTTCAGAGAAGGGAGGCAGGGAAACTGCCAAAGATTCAACAGTCTGTCAACCTATGTCCCTTTATCTACTGCATATTCATTGGCTTTCAGTCAGCTAATGTATTGCTTCCTTTATTTCTTTATTAAAGATTAAATCAGGTGTTATCAGGTGTTATCAGGTTAAGAGTGAAGAGGTGTGTTCACTTTGCAACTGTACCCTGGCGCCCCCTGGCTTTGTTTACACACTGATTTAGTTGGAAGATTGTAATTCCCGCTCAGATTTTCACTCTGTTCAACTTTTTCATGTTTTTAAACTTATCCAGATCAATATCAAGATTACTTTATTTACTTTAATTATAGTGCAGTAACAGACATAAAGTGCATAACACAAACGAGTGCAGACATAAGTGCATTCAAGTGCATGCAACACAGCCCTTCATTTCACACCCTCCTTATATTATGAGTTTAGGAGATTCACTGGTAGACGGATGAAAGTATTTTTATACCTTCAGGTATCTTTTCCTGTGTTTAATTAGAACCCTGAAGCGTCTACCTGATGGGAGCAGTTCGTATTCTGAATACAGGACATGGAACGGGTCAGCGATCATTTTCTTAGCCTGTTTAACTATAGTCTTCTCAAAAAGCATTTGGAGGGAGGAATGCTCCCTAACCCCCATCACTTTCACTGCTGTGTGGACCAGTCTATTTAATTGTGATTTTAATTTAACTGATATTTTACCAAACCAAGCTAAGATTCTGTTATCTAATATACTCTTTATCACAGCATGATAAAGTAACATCAATACCCTCTGTCCAACCCCAAACACCCTGAGTCTTTGCAACTAGAGTCAATGTTGGATGCTAGTGCATACAGAATTCACATGGACATTCCAAGACGGTCAATATGTACGCTCAAGTCTTTGTAATTTGCAACACACACACACACAGAAATTCCCAGCACTGCTAGTTCTGGTATGAAAATACTATTAGACAAATAGTATAAATACCATTTTATTCTTTATGCCTTGTCTCAAGTTAACCGAGATGTAGGTCCACTATCATATAAAGCTGAGCTTAATGACATCTTAAGCTTATGGTCCATTGAAAAAGCATAAGTTCCATGTGCCACTGTAAATTCTACGAATGGCGAATGGACAGCAAATGAAGATTTGTATTTATATTTTCCCTTTACAGTTTTCTTGTATATGACCTTGCTCCAAACACATACAAACTTTTTTAATTAATGTGTGATGCCAAGGAGAGTTATGACCCCAGGGTGGAAAACACTGAATTTAAAAAAGAATTATACGCAGCCAAACGAGTAAGTGCCATCTGCTTTTAGAAAACTGTTGCGAGAGACGTTTTTGCCAAAAGGACAAATGTCTCCTCAAAGTGTTGTCGGAGAGAGAGAGACCAGTGGCCATGACAGATTCCCAGGAGAAACATGGTTTACATCTAACCATAGCAGCTCTATCACCGTATTCATAACAAGCCACCCCGAGTTAGGCTAGTCTTCTCCATATTATTCATTGAAGTTGGCATGTCCTCCAGCTTAGAGAGGAGGTGAATCATTCTCACAGTCACTTAGCAACTGCCAAATATTGTTTAGCTGATGAAAAAAAACACAAAACATTTGCACTTACATAGGAGTATTACCTTATGCTCATAGGGCACAACGTCACTGTCGTCACTTCACTTATCTCAATGCATTAGCTACCATGATAGCTAGTGCATTAGCTACCATGATAGCTAGTGCATTAGCTACCATGATAATGATATAGACACTGTGCGCAATATAATAATATTTATAATATTTTACCCCATTTCTCAATAAAATATGAGATAACTATCTAAAGGCTAGTGAATATTGTCATTCTGCCTGCAGTGGGATATTTTAATTCTGACCTTATCCCAGAAAGGAAGCACATCTTACACATGGCTGGATTTAACTTGCTATGGGTATTAGATGATGTCCCTAGTTATTACTACCGATTATCCCCGGGGTACGTGTTAAATATTTGTATCTTCCCGGAGTTTATCGCCAATGCGTATGACAAAGCAAGTTATTAGGAATCCTCTGTGGTGAAGGGCTGAAACAAACAGAAATATTGTCTCGGCTCTGTACAGGGGAGTATAAATAACAATGACTCCCACTGCACTCGTTGCTAATCATGCCTAAATAGCAACTGTTTCTAAGACAGGGGTCACCTGCTGCGGTACTGGGTGGGAGCCAGGGCCCCTTAGCACTGCGTGACTCTCCCAGGAGGGACTATGGTTTTAGCCCCCGTTAGCACCTGTCTCCATCCGTGGACAAATACACTGCCATACACTGTCCCTGTAATTCTAATACTGTCAATTTGTGTGGGACTCTGTATATGGAATGCTGGGTAACATTCTGCTGAACATGAAATATTTACCATGCTGATTTAAGTCAGCATGGTAAATGCTGTTTGCAGCACGGCAGCCTAACTTTATTGATTTTTTTTGTTTGTTGCTTTTTTACTGTCTGAATGCAAAACCTAAACAGAAGCTTAAACGTACAGTATTTTTCATACTTGAAAATATATCCCATATTGAAACATAACTTGGCCATTGTATTTTTATTATTCTCCCAGTTATACACAAAACATGGCCTTTGTTGTAATGGCACACATCAAATTTTTTTTTGTTCTATTTATCTGTTTATCTAAACATGTTATGCCTTAGCCTATATTGCCTTTCCTTCTGAGTCATGATGGAGTGGATGGATTTTTTTCCTTCCTTCCTTTCGCAAGCAAACTACTGTAATTTGAATCCTTCAATCTAGTAAAGGACTTCGTAAATGGTGGTGCTGAGCTCTCTAAAACACAGAGGAAGACGGATTAGAGCTTGAATGAGCTAGCTAGATGTTAAGGATGGCAGAAAGGAAGGATGAGGCTTGGGGAGCTAAATAAAGTGCGGGTCAGGACCCCCACAAGGGGTTGCGGGATGATTCATTTTTCATTTTGTTTTATAAAATATGCAGACATTTTTCAATGGTGTTGATGGTTATTTATATATTTAAAGGTACAGTCCTCCATTGTGTTTCAGTGCCTACAGAAGCCCACATTCCCTCCCCAGCTCATTGTTTATGTTTTGAAACACAGTTGTACCACGAAGCATAGAACTATTAAATAACTAGAAGCAACAACCCTGTTTGTTCCATTGACATATGTTGTAAACAGCCATTGGGCAAAATCTAAGATGGCTCCCGATGCATTTTCCGTAATATATCTCCACCACATGTCAAAATAAAAGTTGGACATACTGTATGCAGTTCTGTGATTTACACTTGCTGAGTTGGGTGGCTTTTATTTTGAAATCAGTCTCCAAGACGCTGCCGCGCGCTGCCGGCTGTAGGCGTCAGTTATTTATTGGTTATAGGCTAGCATATTTAAAAGTAAATATATAATTTCAAGGCAACGATTGACAGTGTGCTTTCTCTGACATAATCGTATATATTATATTGTATAGATACAGTAGAAAAAAATACACGCAACAACCTATCAGCAAAGTTTAATGACTTTAGATGAACATGGCAGTGAACGGAGAACGCTCCTTTTGGGCATCACATACGCAAAATGGCGCCACCCACAGTGATCTTCAAGGCTGAATAGAACATTGATCCCCTGCCATGAAAGTGCATGTGCCGCTTGGGGTAGAGGTAAAGCGGATGGGGGCCTTTGGGCTCTATATGGGGAGGGGTAGAGAAGAATGCAAGATATTCAGCACTTTGGCATGGAAGGGGGATTTCGAACATCTGAAACCCCTTTTCTAGCTTTTGATACCACAGTCAAACTAATTAGTTTAAAAAGTTAAACAAATTATTTGGGGAGGTTGTGGTTCAAAAGGGTTTGAAAAGCGCTTATTTCGGACAGTGAGACAGTACAGGAGACTGACATGTATCATTTGGTGATGTCACTAAGCTGGGCATCCAGGTTGACAGTGTTAATGGTCAGAGCCTGAGTCAGAGGATGACATCAACGCTACATGGCTGTCAGACAGGTTGTGAAAGGGCTTAGTTCTCTGCTCCCATTGTCCTCCAGTTAATGCGGTTATTCAGCCTGCCACCAGGCCTAACATTTGTTAATCTGAGCTAACACACAGTTTAACACGGGACAAAGACACACAAACAGCAATTTTAGAAGCTTGGCAAGAAAAAAGGGCATCCGAGCTTTTTCATTAACAAAGAAGACACAGAGTGTTGTAAATAGGTCACACAATGAAAATCCTGTGATCAAATATCTATTTTTTTCCCTTTTTGGAGTACAGTACAGGTTTATTGTTTACTGTTTCAAAATAAATTTAGGCCTGACAATAGCTGTCAGGGCTTGTATTAATTCGTGAATGTCAAAATGTTTAACTGAATTATGTGAATATATTGTACTGGAGGGGATCCATTTCCTATTCCTATTCCTGGAAGTCTTTTATTTTGTCTTAACTGGAACCACATCAATGTTACAATATGAGTTATACTGAATCTACAGCAAAAAACACATTTTGTATGTCAAAAGAGAACAGAAAATAATGAACTGAACTAAAGCATTTTTTCAGTCTGTGTTAAAACATCTGTAACCAACTACACAGACAATCACTACAGCTCAAAAGTGGTAAATGAGTTGTCAGTAATACATTTTGAGACTGGAAGCCCTTTAGGCATTCAAAGTCTGACGATCAAGTTCTAAAATGTCTACATGACATAATAGGGGAAATGCCAGACACCATTAGCATCAAATAGAGGGTCCTCGAGGTAAGATGAACCGATTATTGAGTGGGAGATGAGTAGATATGCAAATGAGGAGACAGACTGATAGGCAAAACTCTGCCAGTCACCACAAGCAGTCAAACAGCACAAGGCAATGGTGTATTTTTCAACCACAGGACACCCACTCCACAGACAGAGTAGACAGACAAAACAGCCCTCGCGGGGTCAGGTTGAGCTCCTCATTGTCAGCATGTAGAATTACATATAAGTAAGGGAAAAATGAGTCAGTGGGTCCAAATGAGTCACCCAGTTGCTTGGTAGGCCTACGTACAACAGCCTGTTTTCTGATATTACAGTTTGAGGTGTTGCCTGGCTTTACACCTAAAACGAATTCAGACTAAGAATTGTTGGAACGGCAAGCTTGATAAATAGGAGTGTGACTGATGACACCTTGAAGGAGTGGAAAATAAATTGTGTAAGTATCCATTATTGTACATAATGGAGTTACAATGAAAGTTTGTTCCTGTTAGCTCAGATGATGTTTCACAAAAGGACCAATGGCCAGCACCAGAACCTTCTCAAAACAAAAGCTGTGCAAGATCTGACTTTTTGTACAACTTTTGGTTAGCACTGCGAATATCATGTTCTCATCTATATGTCACACTAAACCAGCTATATATTGGCTATTCTACAGAAAAGCTACCACTGTAAGATTTAGGCTTCCAGATAACTTCAGTATGTCATATAGGTTTTTGTGTTCCATTTTAGTGTCCATCCTCAGCTGTATGGTTAAAAGGTGGGTGACTGTTGGTCTAGCAAGACGAGAAGCTGCAGGCCTTCCTGTTTTATTTCCTTTCTGCTTGTTGCAGCACTGGTGAATACATCAATATGTAAAGTCCAAATTACATGGCAGAATTAC
Organism: Percopsis transmontana; assembly: GCA_025447815.1. Classification (NCBI taxonomy): domain Eukaryota; kingdom Metazoa; phylum Chordata; class Actinopteri; order Percopsiformes; family Percopsidae; genus Percopsis; species Percopsis transmontana. The sequence goes on along the minus strand of JAOEHI010018117.1, from coordinate 22,299 downwards.
AACACACTCTCCCACTATCTCTCTCTCTCTAGCCATAGGCCTGAACGGTGCAGCACTGTCAGGGTAAAAGTCTGGACTTTAGGTTACAAATCCCTTGAGCCCTGCAGACCAAGTCAAGCATGACGCAGAGTTGCTAGTTGCAGTGTGGAGGCCTATGTATAAGAAATGGTGATGTACAGATATGTGGGACCAAATTGTGTGTGTGTTCACATCAGTATCAGTTCACAGTGGGGTTACAGAAGAGCTGTGAGAGACAATAGGTTTTTAGAGGGCTCTGCCAATGGTGTCATGCTACAAAGAGGATCCTATAGGACAATTTATTTTTAACTAGATTTCACAGAAGGTTGTGTCTATGTGTCACTGGATTGCTTTTCCAGTTTGAAAGAATAGGAATCATCATTTTAAAAAAGTCCTACCTGGTTACAGGTCAGGTTTGCTAATATCTATAGGACATGCTGTTTCTTTAATAAACAGAAAAGCAGAGGCTGGGGGTTCAGGTCAGTTCAAGTGACATGTTGTATGCAACTTGCCTCGATTCAACCAATGATATTGCATCTACCTCTGTGGTTTACCACAGTGACAGTTTCCCCCCGGTAAGAAAATGTAACATATACAGTTTAATTGCCTAACTACCGTCAGGGACAAAATAGAAACCAAACATGTCATTGTCCTCAAGAACCAACAGCGTTTTGTGAACTTCTAAAATTACTTTGTCAAGTAAAGTAAAAGTAAAATGTATTCTAGTAATAATATTTAATGCAAAAGGTTTCTTTAGCAGTAATGCTTAATATAATACAATGATACAAAAATGGAAGGATATGGATTGTTAATAATACCACTGTACAGTTTAGGGAAAGGAACAGAACCATGTGGGGAAAACTTAAAGAAACGGGCATATTTAAGATATATAGGGTATACTAATTTCTAAATATGTTTATGTTATTTCACTCTGTGACAACTTGATTACAATTAGGTCATTTAGCAGAGGCTTTCCAAAGCTACTTACAATTACATAGTGCTATTACATGGAGCAGATAAGGGTTAGGGATCTTGCTCAAGGATGCTTACAGGTAGGCCAACGTTGGGGCTTTAACCCACAACCCTCTGGCTGGGAGTCCAACACCTAGACAACTAGACTATACTGCCCCCCTGATTATGACTAGTTCTGGATTATGGCTAGTTCATGAATTATGATGAGCATCAACCTAGCAAAAGATGATTAGGTATGACATAAATGTGAATGTACCCTATTAGCAATGAGTTTAAAGTAGTTTCTGTCTGATTTACTCTATTCAACATTCCTTACAGCTTCGACTGGCTTCACAACTAATGTGAGAATTTTTCTAGACAGAAAAGCACAGCCCTGAACCTGATATTGTCAGTGATTTTTTGGACACATCACCTGGTGGACTTTAGGGCCAATCAAATGTTTATTAGAATCCTATAGAATACAGTGTGGAAAATCTGCACTAGATTTTACCCTCAAACTAGTTAAAGACTTTCTCTTGCTACTTGTTTCCCTGAGTTGAGTAGAAGGGTTTTCAGATGACGTAGCCAATGTTTTGCCACCTCCCTTGTGCAGCTGCTTCTGTACTCTGGGAAATGCTGTGGGCTTTAGTTTATGTAATGACTGCAGGGCAACACACACAGACACGCCTCACTGAGTCGCTACATCTAACATCATGGCTAGCTGAAACAGAATAATTACACACTTCCACTTTTGAATGTGGCATGTCTGCATAAAATACACCAGCACTAGAGTGTAGGTAAAGCAGAATTCTGTGGTACGTTAGGATAAGCCTCTTTACTATAAAGGTAAACTAAATTAGCGCTTTGTGCATACTGGAAGAGCTATACACTGAAGGTTTAATATATGAAGAAGGCATTTAGTCTCTATATACAGTGACAATGTCTAAAGTTTTTTTAGATTGTTGTAGTAAACAGCCTTGGACATGTCAAGTTTAAGGCTGATATAATCCCTTGCAACTGCAAACAAGATGAAAAGGTTAAAGCGATTAAACAGTTATTGCATCCATGTAAACATAAACTTGGCCTATTCTATTTTATAAAATAATATTTTAAAGGCTTTGCTGCCCTGCCTACTATTTGCACACACTTATATTCAGGGTTGAAACATACCAAAAGATCTTAGGAGTAAAAATAATTTAAAAAAAAAACGTTTAAAAATGTGATTTACAGTGCACGTGACAATTCAGTTCTTTCAAAGAGGATGTCAAAGGTCATTTTATATGTTAATTAACATATTTCGTTGAACTATCACAAACTTAGAAACTGTACATAGCTTTAGGTACTAACTAAATTAAGATCATGAAAATTCATGTACACATAGACATAGCAAGAGCTCCATCTAGTGAGCATTTCTAGAATATATTCAAGGCATAACTGCAAAACATAAATATGAAATGGTAGTTGTCGTCCCAATGTCAAAAGTGTCCCGAAGAGTGTCCAAAGCATTTATAAGTATTTTACTGAAACTGATGACTGAGTATTCTGTGTTTCCTCTGTGTTGGTTGGGAATCATGCTTTGATATTTTCTTTGTGCTCTTGTAAATCCTTCCTTCACTTTTCTTAAAAGCAGAGTAGGAATGAGTCTGGCCTGTATAAACAAACAATTGGATTATGCAAAGAAGCAATCAGGAACAATCAGGAAAGCACAGACATACTGTAAATCTATACTTATATATTGTAAAAAAAAATTAGCATTATTCAAACCAGTGGTTCTTAAAGTGGAATTAAAGTAGAACCCTCAACTTTGTAGCTTCCTTACCTCAATATTAAGCCCTCACTGACTGAATTAACCCCTTTTTTGTTGTAGGTGCTATAGCGGCAACTCAGATGTATTTATCTACCATTGATGTCTACCATTACTATAGTCTGTTATTAAGTTGATGGTATATTTCAGTGTAACTATATCTTAAATTAAAATACTACAATATATGGAAGTCAGTGGCAAATACAAATGCCACCGATGGACTTAACATTGAGATAAGGAAGTCAAGGGTATGAACAAAAGGTAAATTACACTTTAACGTTGTTACCCCTGGCTCATAGCTCTGGACACCCTTTGTGCCATTAACACCACTAATAACATGAAACAAATTTATGCCCAATTTATTAAAGATAATAAAATGAGATGAAAAAATATCAAAAACTTTTTTTTTTTTAAGCATCTTGTGGAACCACCTAGTGAATCGCAACCCTTGCATTGAGAACCCCTATGACTGATTACCTGGGCAAAGAACTTTGCAGAGTGATATCTTCACTTCCAGTAACTCTGGGTTTTCCTCAGATTCTTTTCTGGCATGGAAGCTTGTGAAGTGAAATGTGGGCCACCAGTCCTTCTTTGATATCATCTTTTCTGAAACCATTTCCTTCCAATCATTTTTATATCTATAATGAAATATAATGCAGAAAGTTATGCCTTGATAACATTTCAATTTTCAAAGAGGAGATATTACCGCTACACTACTACAACATCTGATGCATTATTTGATGCATAAGCAACCTTTAAAAGATGTTAAATTATTTGATTTTTTGTTTAACAAATTCAGCAATGCAAAGTGTAAAATTGGTTATGAAAAAGCACAAACCCAGCAAGGTACATTATGTGATGTTCTCTCATATACAGTTGCCAAAAGACATACAGTAGCATATAAGACTAGAGACAAGTTCGATGTATAACCTTCTGTGCAGTTATTTTAAATGCCGAGAACATTTAAACTTTGATACGTACTGACGCTGTAATTTGTCAATGATGGTTTTCAAATAGTTCCACACAAGCAAGTTGGTCTTCCAGCAGGGATAATCCAGCATTTCTAGAGCAACTACTAAAGCTTTCTGGACATCACCTTCTTTATCTGCGGGGACATAATGCATTTACAGTTTAGTCATTAAGGTGATGCTTTTATCCAACGCGAATCACAAATGAGTACATTTGTCGATAGTAGGAGTCATCAAATGTATGAGCAATCTTTTAGAAGTGTTGCAAGATCACATAATTTAACATACCTCTACGTAAAGTACTCAAGAGTTTAATTGCCAAGATCTGACCATTGCATAATACAGCAGAAGGCTGTGAAAATAAAAAAAGAAGACAAGCTGTTACCTGACTGAAGCAGGAGAGAACAGTATTCCAGCATTAACTCGTGACTCGGGACCAATGCCCTGAGGATCTATAACAACAAAAAAAATTCAAGATTGAAATGTAAGATACCTTTTTTTGTTTTTTGGTAAACCGTTGACTCACTCTAGCTTGAGTACTTATTCTGTTTGATCGCTGTAGTAAATGAGCCGAATCTCATTCCAACCTCAGTTGGCTTTCACTGTGTCTCAACTTACATCTATGACATTGTTCAATGTCTTGAGTATCAACATGTGAGAGAACTCCATGGAGGAAGTCTTCATCGAAGTATATATATTTTTTAGAAACATTGGAAGTAATTTAAGATTTTCTTTCTGTGCATTAAATCCGGCAACCAAAAAAATATTTAATCACAAATGCAAATGTTCAAACTTAGCTTCCTTACTGAGGAAGCTATAGAGTCATGGGTTCAACAAAACTGAATTCTGTGCAACCACTTTGAGTTACAGAATAAATGCCAGTGTAATATGCATGTCACACTTTGCAGTAAACTAATGGCTAAAATATTTTAAATGTTTGACTTACAGTCATGCAGTTATACCTTTAATACTTTCAGCAATTTCCTCTGGGGAGCCTCATGCCTCTTCAAGTACTGATACAGGTACATGTGCGCATTGGGATTAGGAGGAAAGGATCCATCATACGCATAATCATCCAGGACCTTCAATGCCTCCTCGTGTTTGTTGTAGAATTCAAGCATCTACCAATATCACATGTTAAACAGTTTATTTACTTATCTGGAGAATGACACAAGCATAAAACAAAGAGACCAGTTTTTTAGCAGCATGACATGACTTGTTTGCTTTGCAGCAGAACTTACATCAACATAACAAAGCACAAACGGATCCCAAATGCCTGGATGTTTCACAATCTCTTTTAGGTTGACAGAGGATTTTCTGAAGTAGTTCTTCATCTCTTGGCTGGAACTGATGTCATGATCATCTGAAAGTTAGCCATTAATCACAAAAAAGCAGTAGGTCAAACTCACTTTAGGTATGCCATACAAAGTATTTGTGTATACATTAATGAGCAACATTAGTTAAGTCCAGCAATTGCAATTCTTAAGACAATTATTCATTTCAACCATTAAATAGATATGAAATAAATAAATATTGCCAATCTGATTATGATCTGACCTGTAGGTGGTACTGCAACATAACACAAGCTTTGCCATTCTCCTGGTGTACAAATCAATAATAGATGCTTAGTGTTGCCTAACCTCACAAGTATCCCCTTACCAGTATTGTGCGAGAGTGTGAATTTAATGTCACACCATCTGACGTAATCCAGCAAGCTACTGTACGCCTGGATCAACTTAATCCTCTGAGACTGCCCCACTGACACCCTTCCATGCCTCCAGCTTTCAGCAGTAGAGAGTTGATGCTTTGCCTCCTCGACCTTTCCGTTCACAAGCAGGTGGAATGAATGTTCCAGAGAGAGCTAAAACACAACATCAAACTCAATTCTATAAACCACAAGACTTAATAGTTTTAGCTATAATAAGTTATATTTAAAAAAGGTGCAGTCAGCTATATAATGTACCATTAGGTATTCCTTAATTCCTGCCTGTTTCATTTGTTCATAGAAGCTATTGAAGTCATCCATTGTTGCATTTGGATGATGTTGTAGGATCTCAGTGCCCAACTTCCAAATGATCTAGAAGGATAATGAAGAAGCAAATAATAGCAAAACCACACCGGCATACATCCCATTTCTCAACAACAACATGATTTAAAAAATACACTTACCTCTGTATAACGCTGTGAATTAGTTGCTGTTGTGTCCTCCATGACTTGGGGAAAGCTGGACATATACTCCGCTGCCTCTTGCCATCGATGATGCAACATGGCTTTTCGGATCTGCTGCAGACAAACCCTTGCAGTTTTGTGGAACCCACTCTCACTGGGTTTCTCTAAAGACATAAGTGAGTAAATGAGAAAAAAAAATAGCAACATAAATAAATGCAATAGTACCTCTACACAACATCCCAGGTGATATAGCCAACCTGAAAATATGGGATCTGGCAGAGGGAGCTTTTCTTTCTTTTGTTTCTTCTTTGTCGAGACATCATCATCCGAGAAAACATCTTCACTATCCCGTTTTGAGCTTGTGAGCTCTTTTTCCAACTCAATCATGATAAGTATCTATTCAGTGATATTTCTTCCATTTATTATTCTCCATGACGATCAGTAGCTCATGATTTTCACCTAGGGATTAAAAACAGTGATGTTAATTCAGTAATGTTATTTCTTTATTTTCTATCAGACCGGGAAATAATAAGAGTTCAATTATAAAGCATAATGTCATGTTGTATGATTAACAGCCTATTTATACTTCCGTGGTGATCTCTTCTATTTTAAACCCACAAGTTGACCCTTTTAGGTCCCCAGTTCGACCTCGTTTATAATATTCATGCTCATTAAGGTCAAGAAGTTAGAGGCAAACTGCATTTACTACGTCAAACTATGAATATTGGACTCAATAAATGGCATTCCTCAAAAAGCCTTCAAGCCGTATTACAGCCTACATCAATTTAGATAACGATAAATAATTGCTTCTCACCTGAACTATCGTAAATGTTAGTATACGTTCACTTTACCCGAGGCACACTTGTTTAAATGAGTCCAATATGGTGGTCCTAAACGTTTAAATTAATTACTTGACAAAAAGTGGCTCTCTAAATGCAACACGTTTAGTAGCAAGCGGAAGAGGCGGGGCAACTTCTTCTTTTCCGGTTTGCCATTGCTGTTGGCATAAAATGTTACATTAACTCATCTCAAATTTCTTACATTTTTTATTTTTATTTTTTTTTTAAAGGTGGCTGCACACTGATATTTATATATATATAAAGTGTGTGTGTATATATATATACACATACATACATACATACATACATACATACATACACACACACACAACAATTCAATGTTAAATGATTCTGAACAATTTACCATAATGCGCATGTTCCAAAAATATGTATTTAGGACATCCTTAATTTGTTTAACTCATATGATCTTTGTAAACAAACGAGGATTGCATTACCTTGGTTCAAGCCGTTTCCTTGCATTGAAGCCATGCTGATAATATCACCTTACGTTATAAACTGTTGAAACTTACATACATAATGTAAACTTGTTGCTCTATATAATTGCAATTGCCTTGTGTTGGAAGTAATATTTCAAGCAAAGTAACGTGTAGCTTTATGTTAGTGTAAGTATCTGTACCATAACAATATTCGAATGGGGCTTTTATTCTCTTGGTGTATTGTAGTCGATGTTCTGAATGGAATAGCGGATTGTTCCATGATTGTTCTAGATGAAACCATCAATGTATAGGCTATGCAGCACAACTGCAGTGGAGTACGGTAGCATGCAACCATGCATGAGCATACTGCATAGTTGTTTTGGGAATTTGTTAATTTCACACCAGCTAAAATATAAATGACACCAGTGAACTGAACAACCCAAATCAGAACCGTATCATGAGTGTAAAGGAACACCCCACAACCGGATTTGCTGACGTGTCGGCTCCTTGTATCCAGTGCTCATGCTCAAGTAGCTACCAACCCAGTAAACAAAACTGCCAGCATGGCAGCAAAGGTCTTTTACCGGAACGGCTTTTTATTACTGCTGTTTAATTTTATTTCCACTACAGCTTTAGATAAGAAATTTTCGGACCTCAAAAGATGTGCAGACGAGGAGTGCAGTAGTAAGTTCCTGTTTATTATTGGCCCGTGTTGACTTTAAGGATGCCTTCACCAACCTGAGCTGACTTTGGATTCCAGCTAGCTGTAAACTGCGTCTTATCTTTGACCTGTTGCCAGTCGATATTTGTGGACTGCACAACCCCATAGAGTTGTTGCGATGCTGTTTACCCTCTACGGCGGCAAATAAATTGGGCAAGCTAGCATTCGTCCACTATCTTGCATAGGTTACGCGTTCCCACGTAGCTTGTGGTGGCGTCCTGCCCCTAAGCCCCGGCCTATCCTACGGTAGTTGGATAGACTGGCTAGATGGTGTGAGCTAACGTTAGCCGCTAATTAGCCGCCGGCCGGCTTCGGTTACGACTTGTCGCTACAAACAATTGGTAACATTAGCGGCTCTGTTGGTTGGCTTTACTCTATTGTGCTCTGGTCTGAAGTTAGCCTCAAAGTGTATTCTAATACACAAAACGAGTAATTTAAACCTATAATCACTAACACAGTATACATTGATTGAATGTTACCCTTATGATTTAAATTTAATCTAATGATCTTATTTTAAATTAAGTAACTGTATTAAGTATTTCAAAGATAGATGTGCTTCATATATATCTTTGCATGAAAGTTAATGGAACTCAAGAGCTCCATTAACTTTATGGCAAGTAGGAAAAACCAAATATTTCATTTACCGACCAATGATTTTTAGAGTAGGCATATTTCTAATTCTGTTTTATGTTCACAGTGCTCCTATGTCGTGGAAAAGCAGTGAGTGATTTCTCAGGACCAGATTGTAGGTTTTTGTCTTTCAAGAAATCTGAAGCTATCTATGTATACTACAAGTTGGCTGGCAGAAGGACAGACCTATGGGCAGGAAGTGTAAGTAGACTTTAATATTTAATCATGGCTGGGTCTACGTCTACGTGCTCATAATGTGACAGGATCATGTCTTAATGTGAGATCTGTTTTTATTTGTCAGGTTGGTAGCCGCTTTGGCTACTTCCCAAAGGACCTCCTTGCAGTCAACCATATATATACTGAAAAAGAACTAGAAGTTTCTTCTGAGGTATGGACATCTGAATAATGTATTTACCAAGTTAATATACAATAATGATAATAAAACTTATCAGGAAATGATGACTTGGTTGTAATAATGCAAACCTCAAATGAATAAGTAATGTATTATTGTTCATTTGAATAATGTATAATTGACAAAGTTTGTTTCTTTCCTCCCCAGGAAACAGATTTTGTCTGTTTTGACACCGGTTTTGATAAGTTTGATAATTATGACATAGATTCACTGTTAGGTGCCTCCACATTAGTAGAGGAAATTGAAAATGCTGATCCACCAGAAGCAGCAGAGGTTGCAGAAGAAGAAACAGAGCCTGTAACAGAGGAAACAACTGAAAATGAGAAAGAAACAGATTATAGTGATGACTCCCAGGATCTTGATATTGTGCAGGGTGATCAGAGTGCCTCTATGCCTCAGCCTTATGTGTCAACAGAAGCAGTAAAGACTGATACAGAAAATACAGAGCGAGATCAACAAACCTCACCAGAATCCACCCTAGAAAATGTTGACTTGGACAAGGGTAAAGCCAAAGACGCGCCCACAAATCCTGAGGTTGAACCTCAGGTTGAACCCCTGCCCAAAGATGATCCCAATCCAGAAAACCAACCTGTCTCTGTTTCTCCGGGGATACAAATACCGGAGATAAAAACTACTTTCGGAACCACTTTTGATGCGATCGTCACTGATGATAAAGATACACGGAAGGTTACTCCATATGAAGGCGGTGAAAGCGAGGAATTTAAAGCTCACGAGGATTACCAGGATTCACAAACGGAAATTCTATTGCTGTCCTCCTCTGAGAAAGTCGCAGACACTCAAGAGTCAGATTCTGTAAACAATGAGGAGAGTCTGCCAGTAACACAGGCTGATGAGAAGATTGATGACCCACCAAACCCAGAGAATAATATGTGGAGCACACTAGGAGATAAAGTATTTGCTATTGTCAGTGGTGGAGAAAAAACACTGCATGTTTCCAGCTCTGAGGAAGAGGAGGATGAGGAAGAGGAAGAAGTTGCCTCAGAAATCTCTCAGAGTACCGAGGAAGGAAAGGAAGGAGGCATCCAGCTACTATCTGCTGATCTATCGAGAGACTCGCAAGCAGAGGAGTTAAATAATAAAGACTCTACATCCAGTTCTGTAGAGGCTGGAGACAAAGACACTAACTCTGAGACACTGTTGTTTAATGATGATAATGAGAATCATGAAGAATCGGTTGATAATGAAAATGATCGGGATGAAACATCACCCCTACTTGCTGATGAACATGGATCTGTTCAAAAAACGGAAGACGACACTACTTCTAAAAGTCTGTCTTCATCTACAGACAATGTGTTGTCTGTTGTTTATATCCAGCCTAATGAATTTGATATAAATGAACACAGCAAAGAAGAGGTATCTATGGATTCAGAGAATAAACACAATATTATGCTTATGCAGGAAAATAATGCTTCTAAGAATTATGGAGAAGACTTGGCTACTATCGTAGAGGAAAATATAACAGACCTTCATGAAGATGTTTTTATTATAGATACTGAATCTAAAATGGGGGAAAAGTCAAATAATTCCGCATCTGAAGAAAATCATGAAAACAAATACAACTTATTTAAGCAAAATAGTGAGCATTCAGTTGCAGATTTAGAAAGGATTAATGGTAAGAACAGTCAAATTGAACTCTCTATTGAGGAAACTAAGTTAAATGAGGCCTTACTTGTGGAGGAAATGGAGGACAAACCATCACAACAAACAGAAGAAATTGAAGAGAAGGAAGAATTACTTGAAGATGAAAATGCCATTTCTTCCACACAGACACACGCATCAGAGGAAGAAATCGACAAGCCACCTCTTGAAACGGTTAAGTCCACTTCAGAGCCAGAATACAGTGACAGTGTTCTTAGGTTGACTCTGCTACGGGACCATTTCAAGGAGGAAGATATGGCACGGTTCCAAAAGCTCTTAGGTCTTAAGAATCTCTACAGGGTAGAGGGCATGTTCTCTGACCTTGATCTGGAGTTGCATGCTACCCGCCTCGCTCACGTAGGCACGGCAGAAGACATGGAAAGGGCTCTTGAAAGCATCATGGAAGTTTCCGAGAACTCTATCCTAGATGAGATTGAGAAAATGCTGGATGGCCGAGAGCTGAAGCATGGAGAAGCACAACATATGGACACCAGTATGCGCGACGAAGAAGCAGAATTATTGGACGAATTTCAGGAATTTGCATTCAGACTACGACAGAAGTTTTCCCCTGCCAGTGACTTGACCCCTTTGACAGATACAGAATCGCATATTGAGATAGGTATATTCTTTTTGTTGTGTCTGAAGTATGATGTGATAGGAATTTTTTTATATAAATATAATACAGTATTTACTGTATTATACTGCCTCACATATCATTTAAACAACTGTTTACCAATGAAGACCAAGTCAAACAAAACTCCTACTTAACAAATAAGTAGCATTGGGACAAAAGCAGTCTATGCTTTGGTATTGCCCACTACCTACTAAAACTAAATGAAAACTATGGGTGAGACCTTGAAACTACAATCTCTCACTAGAATATGAGGAAATGCATACTGTACATTTGCATACTGTGCATACTGTACATTTGTATCTCTAGAAATCCCAATACATATCCCGATACAAAATATCACATCCATAAATAACACTTTTTCTCTTTCTGTGGTTCCATAGATGACAATGAAGAGGAAGATAGACTTACTAAAACCACAGAGGAAAAAAATGATTCCCTCACAGAGGAAAAAAATGATTCCTTCACCGAGGAGACAAGGGATGACATTTATACTGTAACAGATGCGGTGGAGAGGCCACTGCACCAGGAAAAGGAACAGGTTGTGTTAGATGATGTGCACAAGGGACCGGAAATTAGTGTAGAGGAAGATGGAGGCCACTTTAATAAAAACAAAGACAATCAACCAGGCTTCACTACAGCAGAGGAAATTCAGAAGCCCCCGAAGGCTCTTTTGGAAAATCCTTTTGACATGGGCTTTGCTGTGGAGATGGAGCACCCATCGTCAGGTTAGTAATCAAATATTTTTTATTTTTTTAAAGTCCAACCCAAAACATTTCAGTTATTTCATACATGGTTGTAGACAACTTAAAGCTCCACTAAGAAGAATTGAGGGTTAGGTGTCCCATGCAGAGTAGAATGAAAGTGTCTGCCTCACGCAGCACAGATTCTTTGGCATCACGTAGGAGAAGACCTCGCACAGGAGAGGTTGAATGCTCGCTAAGAGCCTGGTCACTAGCAGCGCACAAGTTGCTCGCGCAGGGCCAGTCAGAAAGTCGTTTTAATATCTGTTAGCAAATTACCTTCCCCTGCTGGCGAAAAAAAATGCTTATTTTCCATTTTAACTGTGCCGTGTGTAACACAATCTCTTGTTTTTCTTTGCACCTCCAGCATCTTTGGACTCGATTGAGCCGGTGTCTGATTTTCATGAAGAAGAACTGGGCTTATTCACTAGTGGAATATTATACACTGGTTGTCTTCTTTCCATGATTAACACAAAAGTCAGAGAATGGGTCATAGTGGTAAGTTTACAACCATGTTATTAATACCTATGCCATGTAGTATACTGATCAAATCACTATCTTCCTTAGCTCATTACCTTCCTCGATTTATCGGCTTACCTTTCTCTACATATAGGATTTGATTTACTTTTAAATTTTGTGAATATTTAATTTGATGTTTTCATTTCATTTGAACTTGGTTTCATTGTTATAAGTAAATACAATTTATTTTGATATTTTTACAATAATGTTTTTGCTCATGAGCAAGAACCTTTTGTTGTATATTGAAGATACTCGCATTATCATTGTTCAGAGTCATATAATGAAGGTGCAGGCACAAAGTAGAGTAAATTGGGTTGATATGCTTGCACTCAATAATTTTTACATTGTAACTTCCAATTATCTATATAAATTAAATCAATGAATAACAATAAATATAAATTAAATCAATGAATAACAAATATATATTTTATCGTCCTGTACATTTATCACTATGAACATCAGGTTTGGCAGTCCATTAGGCAGACAGAAAAACCTGCATCTCAAATCTTTGTTGCAACCATAGACCGTATAAATAATGTTGCAACTGACGAGTGTTGTAAATGTCAAAGTTGATAGCTGTTCTGAATGTACCCTTGACCAGTGGCCCGCCCCCTTCCTTGTTGACGTGTTCTAATGTGGTACACGCAAGGCTGAAGTTCACCTGCCGGTAGTGAGCTGGCTAGCGCAACTGTCGTTCCGCAAGGCAAACAACTATCATGAGACGCATCTGAATTTACGCCTTTATCTATCTTGCATTTTGATGTAAAGTAAATGTGTCTTTGGTTTGAATCGGCATAATCTCTGCTAGCATAGGAAGCTTGTGAGCTAGTGAGTGAGTGAGACTCGACGACTAAGTTAATCCTTTTATTTTGGCGAACCAACGCCGCCACATTATATTTGTCAACAAGCTATCGTCTTTCTCAGCTGTGTAACTGTGACAGTGTTCAGAGTAAGGGATTCTATCGATGAGACAGTTTACTGTAAACAATTTAATTGTTGGATAGTAGCGCAGCAAGCTAGCTGTCAACGCATTATGCTAGCTTGCTCCGTTCCTGTTTTCATAGTTAGTGCATCAGTCTGCTATGGAGAGTGATACCTTCCTTCGTTCTGTGATGGAATCAGAGCAACTGTATATGCTTTTTCTGAAGGAGCTACAGTGTGTAAGTTAAAATCTAGTTCCTCTTTTAATTTACATTTTTGAGGTGTTGAGCAGATTACAGATTTTACAGGGCCTCCTAAAGCGTATTAACAAAGCAAACGCTAAGCTTCGACGTCACACAATTGAATTTTACTCACCGTTGTTGTCTTGGTTTGAGTTGATCATTTCATCACTGCCAAAAGCGTATTAATTTCTTTCAGGGTTTTCTTGAGTCCATTAAGATAGCTCCAAGTGCAATTCAGCCCATGTGTAGGGCTGGGAATTAATTTGCTGATTTGCAGTGTGTTGCAAGAGGTAAAGAAAAGCAAATCCAGACAATACCCTCATGTCCATCATACAGTCTTTTTAGGGTCAAATGTCTATTTGTAATGAACTGTACAGCGTTTCTTCCTGTTTTAGCTGCCACATGGTCAGGTCAAAGGTTTCTCTATGTTTGTGGTGATAAAGCTCTTCCCTGTATGATTGTAAAAACTCCTCATATTGGTAGGAAGTTAACTTAGGCCAGATGGTTTTGAGTGTGGCTGTTCTCAAAGTAGTTAGTTAGCCTAGACGTTTAACTTTTTTTTTTTAGGAAGGTCCCTTTCCTGTGTTTTAAGTGAGAAAGAAAACTTTTTTTTTTTTTTTTGAAATTCTAGGTCCATACAGACATTTATTGCAAGAAAAAAAAAAGGGTTAGGGTAAGTCCACCCAATATCCTTTCATTAAAAGAGCACTGTAATTGTGCAGCTTTAATAGGGCGCAAAGCCATGGCGTTTCAAAATGTATAACAAAGCACATCCTGCAGCATTTAGATGTAGCCGTGACAAGTAGATGATGTTGTCCGATTCTCACAATGGGATTGCTTTACTTGATATTGTGTTGGAGAGTGCTATTATTAACTATGATTTAATGAACTATAATTCTTATTCTTTGGTGACCACTGCATCAAGAGTTATGTACACAGCCAAAACAAAATATAAGAACTGTCTTCTTATATTAAGTCAAATTCAATATGTTGCGGCAAATGTATGAAACGGATTCTTTTACCCGTTCCGTTTTAATGGATGAAATTTCGGACTCGGTCGTAAACAATTGCCAGATAAAAATATATAAATATAATATAAAAATAGTATAAAAACAATAATTCCCAATATGGCTCTTACTCAAGGGTTCAATTCATAATGATGATTTGTTTTGTTAATGGTACTAGCGCTTGTGGCACTAACTTGCTTAACCTAGGATGCACCTAGAAGGGAACCTAGGAGGTAGCTTGCTAGGCCTATATTATTAACTTGCATTATGCCTGACGTTTGTGTAGCTAATTGCTGCTTCCTCTGTTAGTTGCCGTGAATAGAGCGTATTCACAAGTGACTACTTTTTCACCAAAATATGGACTACTTGTTTTAGCACGCCCCTTCGTCACATTTACAGGATTGAACTGAACAATGGTTCGTTTTGTACTTACCTGACTCTGATAAAATGCTTATCTAATCTACTCCTACAGCTTCACTGTTTGTTTTTATCAGCTTATTCCATTATTTCTGTTTTTGTATCCTGTAACTGAATAGTGTGACTTGTGTCTCATCAGATAATTTCCCAGCTGCCAGAGGAATGGAAGCCAGGAGAAACCTTGTTTGGTTGCCCATGGCAAGCTGTTGTCATCACGGCATTGGTTGGAGTACTCACATTCACACTCTTCTTCTGGAGGACTGTTTTGGCTGTAAGCTCTCATTGCTGTTAACACCCTCACTCGCAGTGAATGCAATGATCTATCATTACTGGAGAAAAGCACAAATGATCTATTGTGATTTATTCAAACTTATAGTTGATTGGTTTAGTTAAAAGTTTAATGATTTTAAATTGTTTTTATTTAAGGTAAAGAAGAGAGAATATCTGGGTAAGTTTTTACACTTAACAACAAGTGATGTATCAATGATTTGATAGTGGGTCATCGGTACTGATTACGGTGTTTCTTCATTAAGTGGACGAAAAGGGGTTCCGTGAACAAATTGAGGCACTCAAAAAAGAAAAGTGTGATGCTCTTTCAAAAATGTCTGAACTCCAGGAACAGGTAAGTTGTGCTTGCATGTGAGCAATTTTCTGTGTGAATTTTTATTATTTGGTTCTGACATAAGTTATGAAACTCATTTAATGTTTCACTCAGACAGAAGAACTGAAAGAAAAGCAAAAGCAGTCGGAGAAAAACACTAGCTGTGTCCTGAAAATTAACGAAGACCTAGAGGTAAGGACTAATTTAGTTATGATGATAGAAATTCAAGTTTGGTGGTGTTAATGTTTTTGAGATTGACTATGTAGATTTAAAAGGGGGAAGTGGTGTCCCTTTTTAGTATTTTGTATTTTCTTTAATTAAGAGTGTAAGCCAGAAAGAAGTTCATGTAGACATGTACAATGTCCCTTGAGCTTTTTTTTTTATTTTTTTTTTATTTATTTTTTTTATTTTTTTTATGTTTGCTCCTGCATTTACAGAGTAAGGTTTTGGAGGCAGAAACACAGAATGAAAGGATTGCTAAGGAAAAGAACACGTATGCAAGACTCCTTGAAGAAGAGAGAGAAAACTCTCAAAAAAATGAGACCAGGGTAAGTGCGGGCATATTTTTTTTTTTTTCCTTTTTAACTTTCAAATGTTGTCCTAGTGGATTCTTAATTCTTGCTGACTTCTTATAATAGATTGAAAAACTAGAGAAGGCCAATGATAAGCTGCAGCTCAGCAGGAAGAAGACTCAAGATGCTCTTGCTAAGGTAGGTAATTAATCCGTACATCTTAATTTTATACATTGTTGGTTTCTGTCGGGTCAACCTATGTAGTTCTTTAGGGAATCTGCTTTTATTTACTCCAAACTATCTATGATCTAGATCACTGTTCTCCTGGACGAAGCAAAGATCCGCGAGGATGCCCGAAATATTCAGCATAAATGTCTGGAGAGAGATTATGCAGTGCTCAAAGAAGAAAACAAGACGGTAGGATAGAATTTGTACTTGCTTGAAGGTTTTGTTAATTATTAAGATCCAGTAGAGTACAAAGTACTTTGTGTATATGTAAAATCTTTGCAGAAATATTTGTATGGGGAGTAGGTTTCTACAACCCCAAATAAAGGCCGCCCTAGCTTAGCAATTTAAGAAACATATCCCTCAATGCTAACCACCTGGTGCATGGCGGGTTCATTTGTTTCATCGAATCCCAGAGCAGGGATGTAGTTTTCCTGTTAGGATCCGTATGGATTAATACAATGGATATTATAATACAGGCTCATTTGAGGTTGGACATGCATCTAGTTAACTGAAGCAAGTACACTATTGAAGCCTTTGTTCATATGGCCTGTTCCTGCAGCTAAAGGCTACCATCAAGGAATGGGAGGACAAACATAAGGAACTGAGTGAGCAGATCAAAGTCTATCAGAAGTCCCAAAAGGAGCTGGAAGACTCCGTAGTTCTCAAAGATCACAACGTGGAGGTCAGTCTTGTTTAGAATAAAATCACAATTTGCCGTGGTCATCATCTGTTTCGAGTGTTTACTTACCATAGGCAGTTGGCCGGGCTAATGTTGTCACATTGGCTTATTACACACCTATTCTCCCCGGCAGGTGTTATCTGAACTCCTAGCAGACCTAGATGCTTGTGATTCACATAAAAGTGATGGCAAAGTCTTTGCCACTGGTAAGTAACTTCGTTTTGTTAAAGTCTAATAAATACATTCATGGGGAAAAGTGGTTTTAATGTGTTTATCAATTTATTTATTTTTTTTTAAAATTATTTTTACAGATAAGACGACCATCATAAAGAACAGGATAAAACAGATGCTGGATGTTTCACGAGTAAGACAACAAATAATTAATAACCTTCACCACAGTGCTTGTGCTTGAAAGGCAGATGTACAGCATTGAAATGCTGGCCTCCATTAAGCAGTCATCCTGTAGTAATGGGCCATCTTTCTGTCTCAGGTCCAGACCACTTTGATCGTGGTCGAAGAAGAGCGAGATCGGTTTATGGCCAAACTACTAAATGAGGAGAAGGCTAGAAAGGCACTGGAGGGTATGTTGGTCCTCTTTTATCTTTATGTCCAATCTCCAATGATCAAATCTTTTTATGGAAACCTGACATTTTGTCTACCTAGCAACAGTGGAAATGTGGACAACTTATTTTATTTTTTAAACTATTGTTTAAATTGGTTTCTTGAAAGACAAATGAGTCAATATTAGCCATCTTTTGTGTAACACTGGTGGTGTTCTTGGCTGCAGAACAACACCAGGAGCTTGAGCATTCGATCGCCACCTTGAAAAGCAATAAGAGCCATGTCGAAAATCAGCTTAAGATTCTCCAGCAGAAAAATGAAATCATGACTGAGATGTACCAGCAGAAGGAAAACGCTCTGCAGCAGTAAGTCCAGTCTGCAACTGTCAATCAATACAAATCCATCCATTTAAAAAAAAAAAAAGAAAAGGGTGTTCTTCTATCTGTATGATGTCAATGCAGGCATTCCATAGGATTTTCAAACGGAGACCTATTAAAGATGTTCTGCAGAGCAATGTGTTTGTGTGGCCTCGCAGGAGATTAACCAAGGAGGAACTGGAGCGCCGAAGTAAAGAGTCCCTGCTGTCAGAGGTGGGTGGGAAGGCTGTGGAGGCTGAGGAACAGGTTAAAGTCTTAAGGCAACGCATCAGTGAAATGGAGGAGCAGATGAAGAAGACGGAAGAGGTTTATAAAGAGCAGGTGAGTACAGGGCTTTTCTTGACTTTTAAAATCAACAGTGTCTATAATTAAATCATAGTTGGGACGCTATTATTGTTATATTTTTATTGTTTCTTATTGTAGATTAAAGAACAGGAGAATAAGACTCATTCAAATTGGGTAACCTTCATTTATTTTTATTTCATAAATCATTATCATAAACCTCAGTCTCTGCAAGCATTATTATAAAATATTGGTTGTTTATCTCTCCAGGTGAATGCTCGTAACGCAGAGCGATCTCTGAACCAAGAGAAGGTGGAAACGTCAAAGCTCCGTGAAAAGTATGTGCAAAACAATGGATTGTACTGTTGTATTTTCAATAATCTGTGGCTTGGTATTAACCAAACTATTTCCAACCCCCAACAGGCTAGCTATAATCACTTCCCAGCTAAATGAGCGCCGTGCCCCCCTTTTCAGACCCAATTCTGGACAGCCAATGGGCCACCGCCAAGGTAACCCCCCCCCCACAAAAGAGACAAAGAAGGTTCTGGTTAGATTGTGTATACTATTGCATTGCACAATATCTAGTGCACAATATCCTGCAAAGCCACTGTAGCTGCTGCCATTATGTGGAAATGGTACATATTATGTTTTTTCAAAATTTTTTCCCCCAATGGTTTGATCATAACAGGTGACTCATATGGGCCCTCTCCTGTGAGTGGGGGTGCACCATCCCCCCCTCCAATGATAGAGGGTCCCAGGCGCCCCCCCTCCGCACCTGTGGGCCGAAGAATCGACCCATTCGGTGAGTGCCAGTTCCACTTTTTCCATTTCTGATGTTTCTTTGGCTTTGTATTTAAGGCTTTGGTTAAATCAAGCCCATGCAGTCTGCAGTAATCTGAGTATAACTTAGTTAACGGTTTAGTGGAGAACATTCACAAAGCCAGCGAAGTAGGTCCTCCTCTTCCCTAAGGGACTGAATGCGAAGCAAGTGTAAAGTGACGTCTTCGTTAATTAGCTTGGGCTTATTCTATTTTGTCTCAGGTCCACGGCCCCCATCGGACCCTCACGGTCGCTACCCTGAAAACAAACACACCTCTGGGATTGGTAGGTGATCTACACACACACACACACCATACTTGTATATTTAGTAGGGGTTGGATGTCGCTTCTTGTATGGTCAGTGTATTAATAGCACTGGTTACTCCTCTTTCAGACATGATGGCCCCCCGTACCTCCTCACCTGCTAATATGGACGGATCAGTAAGTTTACCTTCACAACTCATAACAACAATAATATAAATGTAAGTTGTGTACGGCAGCCTCTCACCCCGTCCTGAGGTCCTGCCTTTGTCATCGTGTAATGTCCTCACTCTAACAGACCGCAGCAGTAGATTCAGAGACAAAGGCTGAGGCCTCTACTGAGAGTGCAGAGCCAGTGAGTACTGAGGGTCTATTAGGTGTGTGAAGGTGTCTGTTTTGGATTCTGCTGCACCTCCCTGAAACTGGTTGTGGAAATGGGGCCAGGTTCACTTGGCACTTTACACTGGGGTGGCTTAACGTTTGTGTCTAACCGTGTGATTTCACCTGCCTGCAAAGCACCCGGAAGAAATGCTCTGGTTGACAAATGCTTGGGCTTTTTAAAAGTATGTAACAGTGGTTTGGTTTTAGCACCAAAAACGATTGGGTGTGTGGACACTGGTCGTGTGATTTGAGTTGTAACTGCACTTTTTAATGGTGGTTGTTTTGTTCTAATCACTACATCTTATCAAAATGTATATACGGTCTCCAACATTGAAGCATCCATAGATTCAGAGTGGTTCGGTTTTGTCTTTTACCCAGGGTCCTGGCTCCTTCTTGGCTTCTCCAATCAGAGACTCTCCTTCCTGCATGCTTCAAGGGCCGCCATCTGACTTTCCACCACCCCTTGGTCCCCACGGTCGCTTTCTGCCCCCTGGACCTCTCAGGCCTCCGCGGCCTGGCCCGGGACCCCTCTACCATCCTCCCCCTGGAATGACCGGGCCACATGGCCCCCTCCCTCCCAACATGCCTCCTCACGGGCCTCCACCCCCAGCCAACGGACACCCGGGTCTGCCTCTGCCTCACGGGCCCCTGGGTGGAGAGTTTGGGCCCCGTCCGTCCAACGGGCACGCACTCCGCCCCTGGCCTGGCCCCGGACCTGCAGCTGACCTGCGAGGTCCTCCGCCTCCACACTTCCGTCCCCCTCCGCCTCACCATTTTGGACCGATGCCTCCACCTCACGGTAAGTGTGTGTGTGTGTCTCTCATGTTCAACGCCTGCTGAACTGTGTTGCATCAAGTCATTGTCGTCTTCTTTCCAGGTGTCCGTGGCCCCATGGGACCCCGTCCACCCTTTGCCCCTGATATGCGTTTCCCTGGTTCCCGTGACCACGCCTATCCACCAGCACACATGCCACCGGGAGGTGTCCCACCCCATTCTCTTCATGGCAATGCTTATGCTCAGGTGCCACCTGAAGGCCCCCACATGCCTGTGGGGGCCCACAGCGGCCCTGGGCAGGGGCAGGAAGGAGCCCCTCAGGACTCCATGGGGCCAGCCTTAACCGAGCCTTAAAAACACCACTATGACACAGGACTTGAGACCCACCCCTTTCCCATATAACTAATCCATTCATTCCCACCCATTTTCTTTTTTTTTTTTATTCATTTAAAAAATGCAATGAAAACACATTTTTGCATTAAAGCATTCTAAATGAATTGTCTGAACTCTATCTGCAGAGTGGTGAGGTTTCCTCCCTTTCAAAACAGCTTTTTGTGCAAAAACTTCTATTATTAAAGGGGAATTTTGGGACAGTTTTGACCTGGACCTCATACCCCCCCCACGGCCATTTGTTTCCATTGTGATATATGGAGTATGAACAGCAGAGATCACTAGAACTCTAAACTAAAAAGTTGTTTACATTTTGGCCATAAACAATCGCCACAGATGGGGAAAGTGGTGTCCAGGTAAAAATTGGTTGAAATTCCCTATTGAATCCTGGATGGTTTCACTTCTTTATAGGTTTAGAAAAACCAGCTGTTTTTTTGTTTAAATGTCATTTCCTGTGGAAATTATTTTAAAATGAGACTGGCTTCTATCATTTCAGGAATACCATATCAGCCAATTCTCTCAAACCTGTTGCTTAAGAATGGACTATAAAGGAAATGTATAATTTCATGGCCAGATGTATAACTTATTTTACTATGTTCTTAGAAATTTTAATAATAAAGGCCGTAAAAAGCTGTTGCGTTATCAATTGCTCACTTTTCATTTAGTCTATGTACTGTGTGTGGATATCTCAAAGGTTTAGTGTCACGTAGTTAGAAATGTCCTTGAGTTTGAGAGAAAAGCAACATTTCTTTTTGTCCATTTAAAATAACTTGATTACAGTATAACATTGTTAATGTTGTAAATTACTATTGTAGCTGGAATTGGCTTATATTTAATGGACTACAGAGGTCCATTTTCAGTGGCACGTTCTGTTAGCTAATCCAAATTTAGCATTTTAAAAAGGCAAATTATCATTAGAAAACACTTTGCAATTATGTTGGCTCATCTGAAAACTGTTGTGCTGATTAAAGAAGCAATAAAACTGTCCACCTTTAAACTAGTCACGTATGTGGAGCATCCGCATTTGTGGGTTTAATTACAGCTCTCAAAATGGCTAGAAACTAAAAACTTTATTCTGAAACTCGTCAGTTTATTCTTGTTCTGAGAAATGAAGGCCATTCTATGCGGGAAATTGCCAAGTAACAACGCTGTGTATTAATGTCTACACTGTATTTCTGATCAATGTTATTTTAATGGACATTTCTAAATGACCCCAAACTTTTGAACGGTAGTGCATTTATGTATATACACTCACCTAAAGGATTATTATGAACACCTGTTCAATTTCTCATTAATGCAATTATCTAATCAACCATTCACATGGCAGTTGCTTCAATGCATTTAGGG
>JAOEHI010018107.1:0-28844 GCA_025447815.1 Percopsis transmontana | reverse complement strand
AAACTGAACTTCAACATTTAACCCAAACAGACTGCATAGAGGTTTGTTGTCGGGACAGGTAAAGAGACAGGTAAAGACATGTAAAGATGCACAGCTAATTCTAGACAAAAAGGAGACTGTTAGATCGATTGGCCAAAGAGAAAGGTACTTCAATGCAGAATGTTGGTGGAGTTGCATTTTGAAATTTTACAAATGCCATTAGTTAATTCGTTATATATTAATTAGTTAATATATACTCAGGTTTGGGTAGTAAATGATAACATGTATTTGGGATTATGTAATCAAATAAAAAATAAAAAAAGTAACTATAATCAGACCAGATTACATTTGAAAACATTTACTTATATTATAGTTACATTGATTACTTGATAATATTTTTTATTTCGTCTTTAATATATGGCAATAATATACTTTTTTCATTATAACCAATGCTATTACCGCATGAAAAGCGCTTCTTACATACGTGGTTTCTTAGTGCTCCACTGTGGCAACATCTTTACCCTCCGGAGGAACTGCTTGACAGATTAACAAGTGCTCCTCTTGTGTTACAATAGCAAACTCCTCCCTGTGGCCTTTAAATAAAAAACATTGGCAAGAACTTAAACAAAAGAAACACCTGTAGACATTTATGCCAGCATGTTTTTGTAAGGGTAATTTTATGTATATCAAAGTATGGTAATCCTCCCAGGTTGCCAGTTTTGTTATTTAACTAATATTTGTTGTTGTTGTTTTTTTATGATTTATGGATAATGGAGTTTTTATTCCTTTTGATTTACATTGAAAATGGAACATTAACATGTTGTAGAACACACACAGTACACCTTTTGTGCCAGTACTGTTTTTTAAGGGTAATTTGATTTGACCAACTGTAAATGCTGAATATGAACAATGCATTTCTTTTGCATTGAAAATGTTTTGAGATGTTTAAAGAGAAAAACATCCCAAATAATATTTGTGGATCCTGCGGAAATTTTGTAGCTGCCTCCATTGTATTAGTATAAGGTGCAATATTTACAAAAGTATTCAGATTGAGAATTTATTTTTTTGTAATCCAATGGATTACGTTACTAATTACAAAAAATGCCAAGTAATTTGTAGTCAGTAACTGACTACATTTCAAAGTAATCTGACCCAACCATGTATATGCTTGCATAACAAAATAAAATTTCTACACAGAATGTTCTCCAGGAAAATTAAAGATTGATGTCATGTCAATTAACACAAATAACAGTGTGTATTTCATAAATTGCATTGCCTGTAGCTCTAGCCTCAGTGCAATGGCACTGGGTGACTAGTGTTATTTGATGATGTGATAGAAGTCAAAAGCCAAATTCAGCAAAGTTGATTTGACGGTGCTTCACTTTACAGACGGGCAATGACATACTGCGAAAGCAACCCAGGATCTTTTCTAAGGCGTGGAATATTCTGCAAATGCCGGGTCAATCTCCTGATCTCGACCCAATCAAGCATACTTGGTGAAGACAAAACCAAAGGCAGAAAGACATACGAACAAACAACAACTGAGAACAGCTGCAGTAAAGGCCTGGCAAACTATGACAAAGGAGGAAACCCAGCGTTTGGTGATGTCCATTGGTTCCAGACTTCAAGCAGTCATTGCTTGCAAAGGATTCTCGACAAAGTATAAAAAAGGAACATTTGATTTACTGTATGATTATGTTCATTTGTCCAATTACATTTGAGCCCCAGAAATAAGTCTCTGTACAAAAATGGTTGCAATTCATATTCAATTCAATGTTTCATACAATATTTTTGTTCAACCCTTTGAACATAGGTACACTATCAAGGTATTCGAGATTATTATATTTCTGATCTTTAAAGCTTTGTCCTGTTAAGCTGCTAGACAATGGGTGTAATGAATTACACCCATACAGTACACACTTGCATGCAGGGGCCAAGGACATTGCATGTCAACGTTATATAGATTCTTCCATTCAAGTCCTTCTGGTTCTCTTTCCCCCGAGCTCTAAGCGCCAGCACATAAAAGGAACCTGATATAAGAGACACCACTGTTCCCTTTGATTAGCGTACCACCCCAAGGAGCTTGCTACACAAGGCAGAGAATGGATACAGATGTCTGTCACATACGCTTAAGCAGCCCTCGCATACATAGCGAGGTGTGTTTGATTTCATAGGCATTTCATTGTTTGTCTGGGCGCCGTCACTTACAGTGTGACAGGCCAGTCTTTAGCCGCAACCGAGTGTGTTTGATATGGGGCTCCACCATTTCGTTCCTCAATGTATCCTCAATCGTAAAGCCAAATCCCCTTCAAAGTCTGCTAAAGGAACCCTGCCGGGAATTGTTCGGCGTGGGAAAAGGTGCGATGAAGGGTGGATGGAGTCTTTGTCCTTTTTGCGGTCTCCGGGGCCGCTGACGTCCTTGCCACCCTCTCCCTAAATGGTGTCGCTCCCATGCTAACGCATGTGACGTGAAGATCTGAATGAAAGTACCTGCTTAGATGGCCCGGGGAGGAGGGCTCTGTAATTGAAACGTTTGACAGGCTCGTAAGTGAGGGTTGACTCAGACTATTGTTATCAAGGCTGTCACCGAGCCGAGGGGTGTCATGCTGTTGTCAGCTGCCTTCACTTTTACATTGGAAATAATAACGATCATAATTACAACACAGCTCAATGGAACGGCAACGGTCACGTCATGTCTCCGGCAACAAATGACAATTCTACCAACAGCAATCTTCACCACGCTCAGAGTGTGAATTGAGATTGCAGAAATTGTTTATTCTTATTTTCAATACTCACCCGGGATGCTGTTGATCAATGAAGATGATTTTCACATTAATCACAAATTAGTTAATTATTAATCACAAACTGTTCCATGTGAATGTTGCCCACATGCAGCGTTTTGAGTTTGAATAGAAAATGAATGTTTATTAAAAAGCGTTGTAGGCATTACGACATCATATATTAAGATTTTATGGGGCTATATATCATCAGATGAAGCAGGAAAATAAGATCTCATAAGATGATAAAGCATCCCTCGTGGAGGTGGGAGAGCATAAACACCACGTCTGGAATGTCGAGAGATAGCAGCATGCATGGGTAGACGTGGTTCTTCTGGGCTTCTTCTTTTTGTTTGCTATAGCTTCATAAGAGTGTGCAACAGTAGGACAGTTGGAATAACATGAGGCTTTTAAGATCAACGACATCACACATAAGTAAAAAAAACGATAAAATACAGATAAAAAACAAAATTCTAAAATATACCTTTTAAACGGTGTGCCCAGATCGAGGATATTAAAATAAAACCTTGATTTGACCACTTACATATCATTGCCCCAATGATTCCAGTTAATGAATCATTATTTTCTCATTTGTACCCTACGGACAGCTTGAGCATTGTCTCACTGGTCCAGCGGATGGGATGATTAGAGCGCTCATTAAGGGTGGAGCAGGGGCGCATAAATCCCAGCAGACAACGTGAATGCAGGCTGGCTGGCGACACGCAGAGCTGAAAGAGAACGCTTTGACTTGTCTGGCTGTAGACTTTTACGGCTACGCTTTGTAGGAGGACGGGAAAGAGGGGGGGGAAAAAACGTGATGCCTCTGTCAATGACGCTTTGTGCGCGTCTTACGATGTGTATGGTGACAAGTTTGTCATGGCTATATATCACTAAACCATGGAGTCATTTACTAGATTATCTCGCGTGATAAACAATACAGAAAGACACAAGCTTGTGTCCTTTTAACGTCAGCTGCTAACTGTGCAAGTGACCTGCTATTGCACATGGGAGGGCCACAAAGCCTCCCTTATTCACAGATGATTGAACATGGTCGAACACCAGTGAAACTTAAGTCCTGGATGTCCTAGTTTACTCATTGTGCGGTGTATCCATCAATATCAATAGAGGGCCTTAAGCAGAGAGCAGCAAATTGGGTGTCTGAGAGAGAGAGAGAGAGAGAGAGAGAGAGAGAGAGAGGAGGCAGGGGGGGCTATAAAGGGATGGAGTCTCTTACAATACAACTGACTCTTAAGAGAGTAAAGTTATAGGCTGTGCACCTGGCTATCTCTTCCTCTGACCTGCTTCGGCTTCGACCTTTGTACTCTGTGTAAAAAAAAAACATCCATCATCCTCAACGCGAGGTCGAGGACAGAGCATCCCTATTTTGCCTCTTCTGCGTGACTCACGAACACCTGCTTTGTAATGCCAGTAGCAGAAGAGGGTAGAAGGTGGAGGGTAGAGGCCTTTCAACTGTGCAGTTTACCAGATTGCCAGAAGATGTGAACTGTATCCTGGGTTAGCTCCCAATTTACTGCTTGAGTTCAGTTCGTAATTAGAGGTTTATTGTCACCAGTTTAGTCTACTTCCAGGATTGTGAGAAAAGCGTTTTGTTGACCTTCTTGATTTACAGTATGCACTCTACAGAACTATAGCATATTATGTAGTCTACATCTCATATGAATCTTAGTTGGTAAAAACGAGCTGCTAACAAGACAAACTTTGCACTGAATTGTGATTGACAAGACAAAGTGTCATTGTTGTTTGCTTATAAAATGGTTTACTTATCCTATCAACTGATATTTTCACACTGACATTGACATAATAGTCAGAATGTGAAGGGATGTTGAAATGATCAGCGGGAAACCAGACACTCAAGTAAAGAGTAAATAACAAACATGTCAACAACATCAATATCAATTTGTCATGTTAATGTCATGTTATGTGAAGCACAGAAATTGCTGTGAGAATTAGTGGTTATTTACAAATGGTTTTTTGCACCCACTTAAGAAATATCTTTGTAAAAATGCCGAAAAGGAAATATGGAAATATCATTTGCGCAACACGTCTTAGTAAATACCCAACAGTTATTAAGTGCATTTTGTTTTGTGCTGTGTCTTACTTTGCATATACAATACGAGTCCCTATACAGTAGATACTGTGTACTGTAGGTAGACCTGCAAGTGAATGCTTATATAGGTGAACCTGATACACAAACAGTATCATATTTCCGTTGCCATGGTAGGGTCTGCATGTTCATTCACTAATTTCCTGAGGTTCGATTTAAACAGTTCTTGAGAAAAAGAGCCACAAAGTGAGACAGAAGAGAGAGTGGAGCGCGGGTAGAGCAGCTTACAGTAGGGGTAGTTACTTGAGGTAGATATTTAGAGTTAGGTCAAATTCAGTGGTAGGCCAGTAGGAGTATAGTTAAAGCTATAATAATAAGCTATAATAATAATAATATTAAAAATAAATTAAATTAGATTCAAGGAATGAGGGTTGCAGCCTCATTCCTTGCTGCCTGGATTTCTGGCAACAGTGACTTGACTTTGTGTTGTGCTCAGCACGGTGTTTGTGACACAGCTGCCTGTGGCAACAGTAGGTATGCAAGGAAGGACACTGAGTAGTTGTACTGTAAATGGATTGAGGAGAGCAGTAGCACCCTGTTGACCCGCTAGTCGCCTGATTCCAGACAAATCAAAGTGGACAATGACTCTCACCAGGAGAGAGAGAGAACAAACCCAGACATTCACACCTACTGTACATGAAATCATTTAATTTTCTTCAGAATAATATATTGTCGTGCTTTACCTTCCGGTGGGATGGAGGTGCGTGGGTATATTGAGACACACGACAAGGGATCTTATTACGAACTTTACTTGGCTCCGTTAACAGGTTAGTTTACAATCACAGCTGATGTTGTTCCGGATGATACACTGCTTTGTTTTGGCCTCTAGCTCTGACACAGACAGCGTTTTTGCAGTGTCCATGCAGGGAGCCATGAGTGTCGTACAACTAGTAGAACTGCATCTCAAGTCTCGCGATGGTAAGAAACGTTATCTAGATAGCTGCGTTGCATTTACTGACTTAACACTTGGCTCGGAAGAATTAACACAAAATACAAAACTATGCTTATAGGCTTATGAACAGCTTAAACTGCCTTACAATATGCTAATTATTAGGTAGCTAATACATGCTAATTCATAGTTCAATTAGCAATAACTTATCTAATGTTATTCCATTAGGATGTGGTAAATGTAGCTATGTTGCTTTGTTTTGTGTTCAGCTGTCAGCACAGTAGGCATGGAAGGACAGTCTAAAGGTTTGAGAGAACCGGAGCATCATAAACATATCAGTTGAGTATAACTAACATTTCATTTGAATGGGTGAGGGAAAATTTGAAAAAACAACAACAAATGTTCATAATCTAATCTATCTAATCTAATTAATGAATTACAGTAAATATTTGTCTACTATCTAAAAGGAGTAACATATAATATGCTTCTTGGTGGACTATACTGGTCTAAAATCTGCTCACGGTGACCCGCTTCAGCTTTGACCTCTGCCATCCCTCTGTGTTCTACATCCATCATTCTCAATGGCAGGTTGAGGAAAGGACAGCCCTATTTCCCCTCCCCTGCACACTGGAGATTAAAAGGTTGAGTGAAGAGTCTTGTTGCCATGCCGCGTCTATAGTGCCCTGCTAGATCAAAGTGGATGCTGTTAGATTCGGTCTGGCCTTTCCACTCTTTTCATCTCAGATCCAACGTGCACACAATCAGCCAGGCTACAGCAACACCTGCCTTCACAAGGACAAGGTGCGTGCAGTCTTCCACTCAAAGTTCTTACTTTTCATATATTTTGAATGTTCCCCTGTGATGCGTGGACTGAAAACTGTACTTTTACAACGCACACACACACACACACACACACACATATTTTCTATCAATCACTCAACACCCCCCAAGCCAACACCCACAGACAACAGGAAAAGTGACATGTTGGTTTTCATGTTTTAGGCTAACTGAGTTTAACAATACTAAGAAACAAAAAAGAGAACAGAGTTACACTAATAGTATAGTATACAATTTACTATATGTGCTAAACTCATTTTTATAAATGTGCACTAAGCATAGAGCATAGTATTGTCTTGTATTTAAGGGAAAATGTTACTGTTTGAAATCAGTTTTGTATTACCAGTTTCCCTACAGCAACAAGCAGATAATTAGCATTAACCTGTAACCCAACACCAACAGATAGGCCTAAACCCCTAAACTATAAGAATATCATTATTGCACACGACACATATGATTGCGTGGATAAAATCAATGCTGTCTAAAAATGTGAATGGTTAATGAGAGGCACATATGGGGCAGCAGTCTGAGAAGTGAGATAAATGGTTCATAAAGTTAAAGCCAAATTTATTAGGCAGCCCAGCGTGGGTTCATAATTTTGTGTGGGATCTTAGTGGTTGGATGCAAAACTCTGGGGAGTTTAGTTTGGTTCAAACCCCTGTTGACTGAGTGATTAATCCCCGTCTGCTGCTTCGTCAGACTCACTCACGTCCGCGATAAATCAGGCCAGGTGGGTCTTTAACGCGGGGACTATAGCTAAAGCATTCACCCAACCTCATTAACCTGTCTGTGGGAAACAGGACACGGGAGGGGAGACCATTGATCGTGTCTTAATCTCTCACTTCCAACAGGCTTCCTGGTGGTTCACCCTAATTGAATGGAGATGCTTTCTTTGGTTTTTAATGATAACTAATTCATTTGGTGGCTACATTTATAACTTGAAAACTGGGTCGAGGGCCGCGTATAAATAACTGTTCCACTCTGAAGACTACTAATGAAGGCTGTTTTTCATTAACTTATGACTACCTTCACGTGGAAGGTGTAGTATTTAGAGCAGTCTGACAAGAACTATCTAATGATTCATATACTAAGTTAAGTAGTAAATCGTTGCTTAACCTATTGACAATTGCTTGTTTTAGACATTAACACATGGATGCCATTTCTACACTACATTTGAGATATAGATAAAACCAAAATCTTTTCAACTCCATGAAGCAGTTGGGTATGTTTGGTCTTTTTACTTTCATTTTGTTCAACACCACAGTCACCTCTCAGTCTAGATGGGTGCAGTACTTCCCTGTGTTAAAATGTAAAGCACCTTAGAGTTCACAACGCAGCTCTCCGGGAACCTGATTAGAACAAAGACAGCCGACCACAACGTGCTAATTCTATCTCTTATCTTGCTTCCCATTAGATTTCGCGCAAGAAAAACAAGGCGCGTATTCGTTCCTATAAATACCAACACGGCCATGGAGGGCGTGTAAATAAATGACTTTCTATATTCCTTACTGCCTCTTTGTGCTACATGGAGTCAACTTATTGGTCTATTAGTCATTTTAATACGTTCAGCCTCAGAAGGCGTCAGGGCTTTCCCTCTTCAGCCAGGCTCTACAGTTGATATACAGTATATGATTAAATGTTTTACAGAAGAGAAAGTTTGATATGCTCCATTTGAACATGCTAAGAATTGTAATACTATTTATCTGTAGTGGTTTTCTTAGCTATAAAAAGGTGAGACATTGATTTGTCATATGCAAAATGTAAGGACTTTTCTTTTTTTACTACATGCCACAAATTGTAATTTATCAATAAAAAGGTAATAATAAGCCTAGAGAAACGTTGTCTACACTTATATCACCATATAATATTAGAGTAAATTCCCATCCTGTTGGAGCTTTTGCAGCCAATGATATATCAATTGTCTACCTTATAGCAGAAGCATATTGTGGATAACCTTTAACCACATCTTTCAATGCATCTGAAATAGCTTTCAGATGCATTGTCAGAACTTTATCTAAGTTATTGCTGTTGCTATACAGTATATACACACCATCTCCTGTGCTACCTTGGACTGACAGCTGAACATTTTGAATGTGATGCCAGAAAGTGAGATTCTAAACAAGTGTCACCAACTGGTGTCACACTGTGACATGTCAAGTTTGACATGTGATCATCCAAGATTCAAGATGACAGCCGCTGTCATACTGTAAATCTGTGAAACGCATCAAAGGCTATAAATGGACTGGGACAGCCTTTTTGAAATGGCAAACATCTGTGTTCTTACTATTTTACTTAATATTGTGTAAAAGCATTTACAGAGTTTGTATTTAATTTAGTTATGTGTCTTATTTGTTTGTCGGTTATGGTTAACCTGATTTTATTTTGTAATGCAGTATCACTATGAGTAATTAAAAACCTCCCGTTTTGAGTAGTATTCCATACTTTATATACAATACTTACACAGTACGAAGTAGAGCCCTATTTTAACGATTTAACGAGTGCAAGGTCTATTTTTGCTAGTTTATATTACTATCTTGATAATATACACTTAAAATAACTGAAATACTGTCCATTGACTTAAAACCAGATAATTTTTGGTCAATCTTGCAATCGCTGCCTCAAGATAGCAATGCACCAACAATTGCCTGACCACACCTCATTTTAAGACCAACACGCCTACAGGCGTTCAGATTGGCACAAGACACTTGAAACTAGCAAAGACACTTGTGTTGCGCTTGGCTTAGCTTCGCGCCGGGTATAAGATAGGGCCCTTATTGTGTTGCCTGCAATCACCATGACAGCTGTTGAGAGGAATGACCCTCGTGAAAAAAAATATATTGACACTGACAGCATATACTTTAGACTATAGACAGTTTATTTTGTTTGGCTACTGGCTTGTTTGAATAAATGTAATGGTCATTCTGGTCAGTCTAATAGATTATTCATTCTATACCCAACCTTTTAGCATCACTGATATCCACTGTGAAAGTACACGCTCATCTTGCTTTAGTGTTTGCCTGCTGTTCCACCAAAGCAAAAAGGAACTAAACTATGATATTCTAGAGGATCACTGTAAAAAATATGAATGTTGAAACTATCAACAGACAAACACCATTTAAAGGATAAGGTTTCGGGGGTGTTGTTTATTTTTTAATGTGGAATGTAGCAGTAGTAGTAGTAAAGTAGATTTGACTTGATATGAACTAATGTTAAGAACATGACTTTCTGACTTCCTAGAGTTTCCGAAAAGTTTCCCAGCATGCTGTAGCGTGCACATATGATTAGCGCAGGTGTTGTACACCCTGTCTGCAATACCTGAGGCCTATCAGGAGTAAAGGAGCCTGGAGCTGCTCACACATCCCGCATAAATGGATTTATGCACAGTATTAAAAAACCAATAAGTTGGACAAGGCTGTACACCAGTGCACACGGTTGAACAAAGAGACTCACTCGAATGGGCTAATATTCAATCATTTCCTGTCATTTTGATAAGTTTGGAAAACGCTGCTGTAATAGCTTTTTCAACATGTTTCTTCACACTGTTTGCACAAGCAATCTTTGGAATTAATAGAATAACGGGCACAGCTGTTCCTTTTTGCTTGGCCATTTTAGATGAGAACTACAAACATTATTATTCACTATGAATAATGCTTTACCTTAAAAAGTACTTTGGGAACAAATTTCCGTTTCATTTCCCTACCTGAAATATAATTGTTAGGAACACAAATCGCCTTATCCTATCATATGTCTCGTTTTTGTTTAAAAAATCTCAAAAAACTAAACAATTGTTGACTACAAACTATGAAATTGTAAAAGAGAGGCAATAATTATCCAGATTGAACGTTTGTGCCAAATTGTGAAACCATTACCTACAATCCAAAGCTTCACATTTTCATTTGCTAATATTGTCGTATACTTTGTCGAGTGGTAAAAGGCTGATTATGGCCTCACATTTTTCCCCTTGTGTGTTCATGAAGGGAATGCACTGCCTTGTTCAGTAAGGGACATCTTTTTTTCTATTGTGAAAATCTGACCTGTCAGAGTCTGGTGGTAATCATTATTCATAATCACACCCGTCAATGTATACATGCTATTCTCGATTTGACCATGATCAAATCACTTCGCAGAGAGTGAGCTCTCTGCCTGATAAGTCAGGCTATCAACGTGCTTGTCAGTACAGCTATGAGCACAAAATGATTAAAGCATGCTGCCAGATTCTGTTTTTTCAATCCCTAACCTTTTAGTGGTTTTGTGAAGCTACAATTCTCAAAGTAAAATCTATTGACATTCAATGTTCAATGTTCTCCAACACATCCAAATTGTTTTTATCTTGGTGTTATGATGACTTTAATGTTAGCTCATAATACGTTAATTTGAATAGAAAATTATATATTACATTTCCTGACATAGGCTACTGATGGGAGTAATTTAGTTAATAGACATGTTTTTGCAACATCAGCAGAAAAGCCCCTGAAACTTGTGACAGAGTGCTACAGACAGGCAGAGAGACTGTAATTTTGTGAAATGAAACCACCGTTTAACCATATGTCCTCCAAACAGCCACCTATAGCTTTGATTCCTTCCATTGGCAATCAGCCAAATGCATTTACACTGTCCACAGGTAAGCGAAACTTAGGACATTTTTTCAGCATTCTGGCTTTTATCTTTTTTAGACTTAGCTCTAACTAAAGTCATTATTTTTTAAAGCACCGCCCATAATTTTACCCTTCCTGCACGAATGTAACTCACTCACACACACAACATTGCCAAAACGGCTACACAAATGACTTTGCGTTAAAATGCTTTTCAAACAATATCAGCATTAACTGAAATATTACTATCACAGTATACATTAGTCATTATTATTTGTACTTCACATGTGTGCCCACATATGAATAAATGAGTGTACTCAGGAGGAAAGAAGTACTGAGGCCAGACATTAATGCTTGTCAGGGTGTGGTTTGACCTAAATTCTACCTGGAACATTCCTTTACTTTAAACTAAAGAGGAGTTCTGAATATGTAATCAGCTTGACTCTTCTCATTAACAAGAGAACCAGCTCAGACAGGGCTAACCTGCTTGAGGAC
This sequence comes from Percopsis transmontana, assembly GCA_025447815.1. Classification (NCBI taxonomy): domain Eukaryota; kingdom Metazoa; phylum Chordata; class Actinopteri; order Percopsiformes; family Percopsidae; genus Percopsis; species Percopsis transmontana. Next base: position 17,150 of record JAOEHI010018107.1, on the reverse strand, counting down.
ATATAAATCAGGATCAACCAAATCCTAATCACCTGTGCATTGTGCCTGACTTTACCTGGCAAAACTAGTAACCCATAACATGGACCCTGACACGGGACCTGAACGTGGCATTTTAAGACACTCCTGCATAATGAGACGTACCCCTAACTATAACCCACGACATCTAGAAGAACTGTCAGTAGCATCAAAACAGAAAGAGACAAAACATCGCTAAGGCATTTATTGGCCACCAGGGGCAGAGTGATGGGAAGATGAGTGTATAGGACAGCAGAGTGATGGGAAGATGAGTGTATAGGACAGACACCAACTTCTCTATATTTGTTTCCCACCATAGGAAGTTTAGGTCTCAGTAACTAATATCACTTATTTAGTGTATTTTGGCAAAATATTGCTTAATTAACATATTATAAAGACTTAACATTGCTTGAGACTGGGTTTAAGTGACCCACCATGCTGAACACAGTTCACAGTATGGTTTTAGGTTTGTCCTTATTGCACCCATATACTGTAGTAGGAAGTATTACTGGAAAGCAATACTTTAATTTAATCAATTAATTATTAAACTGAGCAGCTTTAATGTTTCTGTGCACACACATCAGATATTAAAAAAAGAAAATATATCATACCATGCCCTATTCCTAAAAGTGCCTACACAATTATTATGAGTAATACTGTATTATCAGACTTTCCTCTTAGGGGAGCCCCGTATTTTATTCTTACTTATATTTTTCCCCCAATGAGAGAATGAGAGAACCATATCAGCCTTCAGCCTGGTAGCTTATTAACTCATTCATTAACTGAGGGGGAATGCTAATTTTGCCATTATCTTTTCAATTAAACTGGTGGATGTGTTCGCAGTGTCCCTGAGGAATACGGTCTACTTCCCGTAGACCACACACACACACACACACACACACACACACACACGCACACACACACACACACACACTCAAACGTGTGGCAATTGATAATATTCCTGCAGAATGCAGAGAAAACACACTCACACACACATGCACTTACTACCTCACTACACCTGCAATTACTACAGCTCTAACAGCATGTTTGAGAATATACTGTATCCGAGGCAACCAAACGTCAGCGCAGTCACCTATACCAACACCTAGGTTTGCCTGTGTGTAGTGAGTTGCACAGCCATCGCATCACCAGAATGAGGGGTATGTACTGTATGTGTTATTATTCCTGACTAGAAAAATATGAACTGTTATCATTATCATTATCAGATGTGTATCGTATTATTATCTTACCCCATAGGTTTTCACATGCGTGAATTTTTTTCATCTATATAAAATTGTGTGGTATTGATCCAACCTCTTATAATAACCAGCTAAATGTTTGGTATGTGTATAATCATTTATGCAAACTCTATGCTTATGAAATGTCAAAGGTTTTTGATGCTGTTATAATTGCAAATCCATTCATAAATAAACATGTTTTTTACTTGTATCTGCAAGTATATGTACAAAGTACTTTGTGAAACGCCTTAAAGACTAAACATTTGTTGACTTGAATGCACAGAAGGGCTATGCGCAAGTGTGCGCGTTGGCATGGAGACAATGCATGACAAATATGCAGGCTGCTATCTTGACAACCCATTGGTCAATTTTGACATGTGACCCCTGTATTGAAACGTCAGAACCAATGGAATTAATCAAACAGACTTTCCATGCATTGCGATTGTAGTATCCATACACTTTTAGAAGGCTCCCTGTGCCTTAAAACAGGTTTATTTCCTGAATAAATATTAATTATGAAAAATCATAATTCATAAAACTATTACATATTTATTTGGATACATATTAATATCCAGGATATTGAGGTCAATAGGTTACATGGGTCAAGACATGTCCATGATGCAAAGCTCTGATGCTTTATCTGTTACACACACATAATAAACACTTCTCCCTGCTTTAAAAGAGGAAACCCTATAAACAACAGACATTCATACAAATATACTGTATGTGAATAGAAAGATGCTACCATAGTGTTTAGATACAAGTCAGAAGCACATGTGTTTACACTAAACATTTCTTTAACAACCTTTTTGTTGAATACATATAGCTTAACGCTCGACCTGGGAGTTTAAACATGTAAATATGGTAATTTTGAACTCACTGATTTTAGTCTCGTACAAAATGGACACAATATGTTTACACTACACACTGAATGAACCCTGCCTAGCTACCTCTTATCTGAGGTCGAAGTTTAACCAGCGGTCTTGAGTTCATTTGGCAAGTCTTTATTGAATTTCTGTCAGTCTGCTGTCTGAGAATGAACATGTTTATTTAGTATTTTCCTCTTTAGAAAACCACTTGGAATGGATTCTGTCATGGAGGTTTCTATATTCAGTTTTCACAGAAAGGGAACGCAAAACCAAAATCTAGGATGAAGCGTTTGTGGATGGCAAAGCCATCCACGTACAGTGGACAGCATCTGATATACCAATATCGTGAAAGTGATATTGTGCTTGCAGTGCTCAGGTTTGGTGACGATTACTACCCGCAATTCAGCAGACAGAGCTATCAGCCACCTGTCCAATAGCTCTTCTACTGTCTCTATCTCTTCCTCTCTCTCACTCACTCACACACACACAGACTAATTGCTCCTATTTCAGCTGGACCTGTTCTTATTGGGATGTCCTGTTATCTTACACAGATTCTCTGTGGTTAGCTTTCAAGACAGGCTTCCGCAGTGCACAGAATAAGCAGCCTTTATTTTCAGGTTTCAGACCTATATGTGTCTATCCCCATTGACATATCACTGGCCTAGACACTGAAACACACACCTGACTAACTTCTGGTAAAACGCAGTAATAATTCCAAACTGAATTGTGTGTATGGGATTAAGTAAAAATAACGTCCTTAAAAATACTATGAGCGCTCGCCGGCTTCAGTACAATGTCAATTATTCAGCCTGCTAGCTTCAGGCAAAAGACAAATCATAAACTGTGCAGGGTTTGAGGCTGTGTTGTAGGGTGACCATAGCTAAACGTAGCTAAACATCAAAGGAAAAAAACCCAACGTAACCAAAATATATTCAAATTATAGTCCAAAAGTTTTTTTTCTTCATTTCTTTCTTTTTTTTTTTCACAGTGCTTTCACAGTGCTTTCTGCTAAGAGCATGTGTATGCAAGCGAGAGGTGGCCTAGTGGTTATTTCAGACACTGCTACCTAACAAGCTTCTTGGAGGGGTCAGTGTAAAGTATATTGCGTGTTACGGCCTAGCTGAGCAGTGCCAGCCATCTTAAAGCTGGTAGGATCAGTCCTCTATCACTTCAAATGGACATGATCAAGGAGTTTCGTCAAAGGGAAGGTTTCCATGTCTCCTGATACATCAAGCCCCAACAGGGAAGGGGAACGGTGGGGAGTGAAAGTTGCCTTTTACCTTTTTTGTAAATCTTCAGTTATTTTAGTTTTTTTTCTCTTCCCTAGACTGTATGCTTTTCTTCTCTTTTATCTACTTTAAATCATGTCTTAGGGCAATGGCCACACAACCCACAGGTCCAAAGAGATGACAAAAGGGACATGTAGAGCCAGGCCAAGAGTAATTAGAACCTCTGGGATTAGGATAACCGCCACAGTTCTACAACTTCAAAAAAAAATTGGCAACCATTCAGCCACTGTCTTCAATATTGCTCATGTTCTTGTTTGGGCCTTTAAAGGAAGTCTTCCGCCTTCCTCTTTAAAAAAAAAACGAAATAAGAATGAAAAAAAACCACTATAAAACTCTGCTTCTGAAGAATAGTGATTGGGCCAATTTGACAATTTGGCCCAGAGGTGTTTCATTTGCATACTGACAATGTCCTGTCCTTATAAATATAGTCTTTTATACAAAACTTTAACATCTGATGGAGTCTTTAAAGATATTATACAAGATTGTATCATTTTCATCTTCTATCTATCCACTGTATCTATGTTTTCTCAAGTATGTGAAGTAGGCACACTCCATGATAGAACCTTCTAGAAAGGAACAGGCTGATCTGATGCTTTCGGAGAGAGTCCAATAAAATGTATGAAGCACGGCTTGAAATGGAAAGATTGTGAGCTCCGTGGGGTCAAGATCTTGTGGCCTTCAGTACTGGTTAACTGAATCAGGACTGTAATGCTAAACATCTCATACAGGCATGGAGGGAAACCTAAACATTTGATTCTTAGAATTTAAGCCAATAAGGAAGTGCCAAAACTTGCAGTTCCTCGAATGGTCACTTGAGTCTGGCTCCAAAAGCGAGTCAATCCCTGTAGACCCCCATGTTAAAATGTCCAACTTTACAGCAGAAATAAACATGTTTACAGCCTGGTACAAAAAATGGTTTTGGTATCTATAGCTAGTTTCCCCGGTGAATTTGTATATAACTCATCAGTTGAAATGATATGAAGCAATAAATTAATCCATTCATTATACATAGCCGGGAGTTAGGCGGAAGTCTGACACTGCCAAGATGGCGACGGCCCGAGCCAGCACACTTGGCTTCATACCCGTTCTTCGGAAAATCTATAGGTGACGTGATGGAGGGTTTGTCCACTTATTTATACAGTCTATGGTTGTACCAGAAAAGGGAACCAGGTATAATTGAATTAGGGTGATTTTCATTTTTATAGGTCAATATTCTAGCCAATACGCCGTTCTGAAGGCATATAGGTCTGTTGATGAAACCCTTTCCATATGCAAAGCAGTCTGCATTACATATGATATAGATCTAAAACTGATATGAATATCCAAAGCCAATATAAAAGCATGTAAACAATTTTTCTTAAACCATGCCGACACACATTGTTGCTTAATGAATCCAGGAAGAAAAAAAGATATGAGAAGATCAATGAGACCCTGTTCGAAAATATCACAAGACAGAAACAATCCAACCCCAAATAAAACAGTACAATATAACAGTGTAAATACAGCACATACATGTGCATGGTTCAGCTAAGTTGTAATTGGTCACTTAAGGATTTAATTATCCCCGTGCTTTAATCAAAGGGAATTCTTGTGACAGTGAATCTCTGGCCTGTTCCACCAGCACGGTACATTAAGAGCCAGTCCGCATTTCCAATTGGATTCCTGTTCATGCTTGGGGCATGCTGCAAACCTATGGGAAGACACTGTGAAGAAATCTCTTCGTTATTTTATTGGTTTTATTGTTCAATAATTCATTCTTTCATTTCTAATTCAGTGCGATATTTGAGTACATGAAAAATGAAAGAGACATGGAGTGTTATTAGATGAGCCCCCATACCTCTACTGTATGGGGGCTACTGTACCCCAGCTGAACTACTGTACATCACATTAGTTTTTGATGACACATGACAGTATTCATGGCTCATCCCTCAAAAGCATGTTGGAATAGAAAACGTAATTCACAAAAAATATATTGTCCATTTCAAACCCTGTATGGTGGTAACTACCAATTAGTGTATGAGAATAATTCCATGAATTGGTTAACGATTGTATTTTTAATGGAACATAACATGACACCATAAAATTCTTGGCCCTATCTTTTGAAAGAGTGGCTACAGTAAACGTATAATGACACGGGAAGCCTTTTTTCAAATCACAAAAACAACACTTCTCCTTGAAGGCAGTAAAGGGTGCTCTTGAACTCATGAGGGATTTATCCACTGTAGCACATTCAGATAAAAAAACTGAGATTTTCCCTGTGCTTCAGCCACTGCACTGCAGCATTTCCGCCCTGGGACCACAAAGGGACTATCAATCTTTTATGAGATAGGAAGATTAACGATAGTCTCAATTTCTCAAGTTTTAAAAGGTTAGATCAAAACGCAAATCCAGGTTATTATCAGGAATTTCCCCGGAAATGGGCATTCAACCATTACAGAGTACAGGGGCAGCAAAGAATAGCACACCAAACACAGATTGTTATTCTGTACGTGATAGGCTGATATAATCAATATTCTACAACCATACTTTTATTTGAGAGGGAAGTCCATTACACTCTCTGCTGTGAAGTTCCTTGGAGTTGGCCTCTGGCAATATTAATATTCTGAATTATAAATGAAAGCACAGCGGCAGGTACCAGTGAGACATTACATTTCATCTGAGTGGATCATCACTTAGTGACAGAAGTTAGCTATTGCTCCCTCGGTTCCAGCAATTATACTCTTCATCAGCCATACAATACATAATGAGGGGGAAACTCTCCATATCTCCTTGCATGTGTCATCCCAATATATCATGCTACAGAACAATAGTCCATACTTGGGTGGAGAAATGTAACACCCAGATTAATGAAAAGCATCCACACGCAGAACCAAGTCAATTTTAGGTTCTCAGTGAGTGATGTTTTCAAATCTTATTATCTGAAGTGGGCAAGTCCAAGTGTTCGCAACATTTCGAATCTATTGCAAATGTAAAGGAGATTATTGATATTTTACTAATGCGAGTATTAGAGCATTGTTGGTATTAGGGCTCATAATAACACAGGTTTATATATATATATGTTATACTAAGGTTACATTAACACGTGTTTGACATGCATTTTTACTGCAGTATGCAAATGAAAAAGTGAAACATATAAAAATCAGTTAAACAATCATTAAATAGTTGTCATAGAAACAAGTATAGAACACCTCCAAGCATTTGATATAACATTGAATATACCCTGGCTGATTAAGATCTACAAATACTTTTGTAGGTGGGGAAGACTAATATTGCCTTTTGAATTGCAAATGTAAATGCATTAACTGCTTAAAACGCCGGCAAGTGTTTGCTGGTAATAGGGTGCATTATAACGATGCATATTAATGTATATGGAAACATTTTACCCTTCAGGAAAAAGGCAAGGCGAGGCAAGGCACTTTATTTATATAACCCATTCCATACACGAGGCAGACTCAATGTGCTTCACAGGATTTTCAAAATAATGCATAGAAAGACATTTAAATTAAAGAATAAAAGAGTAAGAACAACCATTTAAATTAGGTTTGCAGTTTAGCAGAAAGCACGGGTGAACATAAACATTTTCAGTCGAGATATAAAAGTAGTCACTGTTGGTGCAAGTCTCAAATCCTCTGGAAGTCCGTTCCAGCTATTTGTTGCATATTAGCTAAACGCCACCTCTCCATGTTTTGCCTTGACTCTGGGGACAGTTAACAGACCGGTCCCAGATGACCTGAGGGGTCTAGAGGGTTCATATTGTAAAAGCATTTCAGTTATGTACTTTGTCCCTAAACCATTTAATGATTTACGTGCAGCAGTATTTTGAAATCAATTCTCTGACACACCGGGAGCCAATGCAGGGATTTGAGAATTGGTGTAATGTGCTATTATTTTTTTTTGTTAGGACTCTAGCAGCAGAATTCTGAACAAGCTGTAGTTTCCTAAGCACTTTTTTAGGAAGACCTGAAAAGAGAACATTACAATAGTCTAATCTACTGGTAATAAAGGCATGAACAAGATTTTTGAAGTCTTTTTGGGGTCCGGTCCCCTCTAAGAGTCCTCTAAGTCTTGCTGTGTTAGGTGAAAGTAGGCAGATTTTGTTACTGACTTAAAGTCTGAGTTCTGAGTCTAATCACGCCACTCCCACCAAACCTAGAAATAGCCCAGTAGATGAATAGTGCTGTGAGATACAGCGATACGAGTGCTACACGATGTCATGGCGCGCCTGGAAATTAGCAAATGTGCCCAGGCAAAAAACTCCCTTGCACCCAACTACATTTTCATTACATCTGCGTTAGCGCTACTGCCAGCCTTGTGCCGTCCCGAAACTAGAGATCAGAAGCTGCTTGTGATTTGCTTTGAGACAAAGGTTAGATTATTCCAGCAGCACTGTTAAACCAAGATCAGGCAATCCCATGTAGGCCTACGCGTCCTTCATTTTCAATTTGTCCAATTATCTCAGATGCCTTTAATATCTTGAGGCTGGTTTGCTGTTCAAACAGCATCTGTCTAGCGGCCCTGTCTTCTCCTGCCCAAGGCAATGCTTGATTCTATTTAATTTCTTACTCTAAGTGGCATGAAGGGCAGAGAATATAAACCGAAGGTTACTCTCTAAAACAGCCTTCAATTTAGCCAAAGTAAAATTATTAATACAGAAATTGGTGATGGTGAATGTTAACAGATAACTAATTATAAATGTACATATTGCAACACTTTTCATGTTTAATAGTATGGGATTTACATTAAAAATAAGGTTTTCGGTTGTCCCAGTTTTGGCCAGTTTGGATGAGTGACTGCACAAACAACCTCTAGAACGTTTTACAAGATTTTAATCCCTAATCTGTTGTGTAATGCCGCTTGTAGTGTCAAAGTTAAATATATGGGTTGCTGTTACTGTGTGTGTGTGTGTGTGTGTGTGTGTGTGCGTGTCTGTGAGTGATGCAACACCATAATTAATCTGTGTATGCATAGTTATGATAAAATGCAGAACTTCTTTTAACTTGAATAGCATCACACAAGTCTGTACTCCTAATATTTAATTTTTAAAGACATTTACTGTGTTCAAGGGATAAGGCTCAGGAAATTAGTATTTATTATTACTATATTACACAAAAGTTTTTTTTACTGTCGCCATAATTTTCAAAACACTGTTTTTGTATTGTCGATCCAATGCTATAGCTTTTGCCTTAGACAGAAGGCAAAAGCTATAGCATTACACACCAATACACAGAAGTGTATTGGTGTACAAACAACAAAAAACAAGTCTGTTGCTTTTGTCTGCATTATTTATGTATCACACTTTTTCTGAAAATGTAATGAAGTTACTTTTAGAGTAAGGAAAGCACTTTTTGACTATACCATGCTATATTTATTCATTGTTGACAGTAAAATATATAATGAAATGAAATCACACTAAAACTAACAATTATATCATTTTCAGTATAGCAATTAACCTTTTACAAAAGTGCGTATCTATATTCTGTGTGAAATGTTGTAGCATGTACAGTGATTTGTCATTCACGGCTATAAAAAGAAACTTTTTAGAATGTGGTACACCTCGCAAAAGTTATGGTAAGGCTTTTATATGACGATGGTGACCTTCAGTTTTACTAGAGATTTGATGTAATGATGGTGTAATTGGAGCATGGCCAGCTTGTGTGGTTGCATGCTAAATGTGTCTAGATACAGACAGACTGATGCATAGCAGTCTATGTAGACAAATTGACTTAATAATGCATGCAAAAATAAATATTTCAGCACTTGCAGATCAAATTTTTATTTACATTTACAGCATTTAGCAGATGCTTTTATCCAAAGCGACTTACAATTAGTACATTTTACATGGAGCAGATGGGGGTTAGGATGCTCAAGGATGCTTACAGGTGGGCCACTTCCAGGGATTGAACCCATGACCTTCTGGCTGTGAGTCCAACACCTAGACCACTAGGCTATCCTGTCCCCCTTTATTACATCAATGATTCCTTAAGTCACAGTGAAATCATGTATTTTTTATGTTTGTTAATAATGCCACTCTGTTTATATTAGATCTCTATGTTCAGAACTTGAAACCTGTAGTCAAGATGCAGCAAATTTTGTGTGTGCTGCTTCTTCATGAATTACTGAAAGTTTATATATTCATCTTTGTTGTTTTATTCCCACAAGCAATTGATGCTCAAACTATAATATTTGGTATACCTGAAAATAAAATAACAGATTAATAACAATCTTGGCACCCTTGTCTATAAAGGGGGCTGTCACTACAACAGATCACGGCTCATTATTTTCTCATTGTCTTCTTTACTCAAACCCAGTATGGACCTGGCCAAAATTAGTTGTCATGCTGAAATGGTTCCCCAAGCCACAATTGTTCCTTTTGTCTACAAATATGAAAGGCACCAAGGAAAAAAATGCTGATGGGTGTTGCTAACAGCCAAATTTTAGCCAAAGGAATAATTTTTGGGGTGGTGACCATTTCGGGTAACCCCAGAAGTGCACTTTTCATAGTTGTTTACAAACCCGATATGGAAGGGTGATCCTCACAGGATTTCCATTTTTATCCATGCCTGCCTGAGTCTAGTACCCCCAAGTGGAAGGCTGGCATTAGCCATATCGCACTGACAGAGGATTCACCATTCTATTCAGCCTTGCGGGGGCCAGAGGCTGGTGTCAGAGGCAACCGACAAGCCTGTCCTCACAGAAAACCAGGAGAAAGGTATCACTGCTCTTACCACTCCAGGAGCTGGGCTGTATCCTGGTGCCTCTGGATCTCCCTCGCCCGGAGGGGGTTCCACAGGAAAAGGTGAGTCAAGGAAGGAAGTGGGTGTTCAATCTGCGTGCGTCAGCGAGGCAGTGGATGCAGCTGTGTGATGCCAGAATGATTAGCAGCTTGATATATAGGCTGGGGCCGGACACGGTGAAGAGACAGCGGTGGCTTAGGAAAGGCAATGGAGATGACAGCGAGAACTAATGGTTGTTTTGGCAGCCATTGGTAGGTGCTCGCCTGTAGCATGTCGACAGCTGGAAGGCGGCACAGGGTGTTAAGCATTGTGAGTAAACCTTCATTGTGTGCCTAGCTCAGTCTCCAAATATCCACTGTCGCCAGCAGTCTTGGTAAACATTCCTTTATAGGGTATACCCAATGCAATTCTCCAACAACTATGTGAAGAACCTAATGTGATGTATTTGAAGAACCTAATGTGATGTGAAACACCACTTTCACATGTCTCCACTTGAAAATAACTGACAAAACCCACTGGCTTGGGTGGAGGGAAATCACACTAAGCCAGATTCATTAAAGAAGAAGAAATTAAAGATAATGATGGAGTTAATATAGAAAATATGTTGATTCAGTTTGACCAGTTGGCCATGGACGTATATGAACAGCCGTCTGATAATACTTTTTTATACCACATGAAATGGTCAATTACATCCTAACGGTAATGTGTCCACCACAATCACCGCAAGTCCTTGTGACCTGGGACATTATCCTCCGGAAATCCTCAATTTGTGTATAGATATATACCTTAAAAGGATATACAGAACATTATAATGTGAAGAAAACATGTAGCAACTATTAACTATTTTCATTAGATATATAGATATATAGATACTTTATTCATCCTCTCTGGGAAATTCAGTTAATTAAAAAGCTAACGTCGAATTCTGAATTTATCCTTAGATGTTCGGAATTCTCTAGCTGACATTTCTGCCAGTTTGTTGGTCTTAGCTGAAAGAAGGGGAACTTTGTAAGGTTGCTGTCTGCCATGCTGCATTTTCATCAAAGAACCATAAGGGTCCATTTTTTCAGCATCAATGCTGCTGTCTTTACAAACACAAGCTAGGTTTCTGAAGTGAAGTTCATGAGGGATCAGAGCTTTTACCTGGATTTACCTCAGTCAGCATTCTAAGTAAACAACAGGTATCCATAATGTTTTCCCAGCAAATGTTGCCATTTAACCCTCGTGTTCTGTTCAGATTGACTTTACATTGACTCTGACTCTGTTTGGGGTCCGAGAGACCCCAATATTTTATTTGTAAGTTTGTCTTTGCTAAATGGTATTTGGGACTGCTATATACCATATTAAAATGCAGAAGACCGAAAATAATATGGATTTATAATAATTCCTTTCACATCAAACTGGGCTTGCAATTTTCGGGAATGTAAAAAAATATGAAAATGACCAAAATATCTTACTATTATAGTAACAAGTAGATGATATAATAACCCACATTACATTGGCCATATATGAACATATAGAGGATATATAAATGTCTCACGAGACATAGTAGCGGGGAATATTGCCCTTCCGGTGTCAGCATTCCACAGGCTTTGAGTTGCTTCACCCTTTGACTTGTAGACTCCTGCCAGAACTAAAAGCCCAATGTAGGCTTCCATTCTCCTCTATACACCCATCTCCCCTCTATATTTGTCATCTCAATTATTACTTTTTCCACTGGAGGTGAAATGAAGAGTTTTAAAAGCAGATTTTATGTCAGGTGGGAGAGGGACCACAGTTTCCAAATTTTTAGAGGTAACTGTGTCCCTGCTCTGTGGCTTGGCAATAGTCTCTGGTTGGGACTGAGAGACATCAGGGGGGTCAACATTAGGGGGGTCAACCTCAATGGAGCAATCCCCCTCATAATCAGGGTTGTCCACATTGTCCTCAATTTTAGACCCATCTTCCTCACTTTCACTGCCACTAAATATTTGTTCAAGAACCTGAGCAACAGAAAAGTTCTTCTTCGTTAACATCTTCGATACCAAAGAATATCAGAGTAGAATCAATCACAAAGCTCTGTTCTACTCTTTTTATATGTTTGCTCCACCCCACCATTCCCCCTAACACCTCCCAGGGGCTGGCATAATGTGTGGGGCATCGCCCAGTTTTCCACGAGAAACACTATGTTTTTTCTTGAAACTTTGAATTGTCTGGTTCCCGGCACTTGCAATGATGCTACAGTATGTATAATTGGGGGCAGGTGTGTATGTGTGTGTGTGTGTGTATTTGTGTGTTGAGGAGAGGGCAACAGAGAGAGATGTCCCGTGAAATCTCCAGCACACCTGCTTGAGAAATTTTTAATGTCTGGTTCCCGGCACTTGAAAAGATACTGTGTTTGTTTATTGGGGACTGGGGAGAATTAATTTTGAGTCAACTATACCTTCAACACCAGACAAAAAGTGAATGCACATCAATATTTCTAGTGTATTTAACCATGTTTTATAGCTGGGGTCTCTGAGACCCCAAACAGCAGTAGCGTATTATTCTTTGTAGGGGGTGTATGAAACACAATATATATGACTAAAGGCCATAGAGAAATATGAAACATTAAATATCAAGCTGATATTTTATGTTGTTATAGAGGCTCTAGGGTCTCAGAGACCCCAAACAGAACATAAGGGGTAAGATGCAGTTGAAGGACAGACTCAGATCAATACAGCTGAAGTTGTGTGCTACATATAGTATATAAATATGTGATAATAGGCAGTATGGCAGTATGAGTATGTGCCAGAAAAAATGACCAATGAAATATCTTGACCCCTACATTTATTGAAGGCAATGAATTTAAGGTTACAACTGGGCTTTTGAGAATACTCACATGGTTGAAATATATGTAATTGAATAATTTCTGTAATGGGCGTCTAGGGTGCTTTGTGGAAAGATGTGAAACTTGAAATCTTAACCTTGGTTAAGATTGGTTGTGTTTTAATACTGTGACTTCAAAGCTACATGGTCCAATCTCCTAAGAATCTTAAAACTATAATCAATGTAACAAAAATCTAAGTGGTCTTTAGAGACTTGAGTTTGACATAATTACAATCCAGTGTCCTTATATATTTAGTACTTTCACAGTGGGCACAGTGGATTAAGACATTTTTTCCTGATTTCTTCTAATGCTGCACAGTTTTTCATGTTAAAATATTTTTGATTCAAAATTTTCTGTAAGAGTTTATACAGTTCTGGCTGGTGTGCCAACCGTATTTAACTGTTACCTTAGAATATACTTCTTCAAAGATATTGTTAGGTGATGATGAATTGCTCTTGAACACTATATAAATAATCCACAATATATTTTTAGCATTACTTTAATTATTAAATTGTAACAAACACCTTAAACAATGTTTAAGCTAATTAGGTAGAGGCATGGTTTCAAAATCCTGTCGTAAAACCAGGAGAGTTGTGAACTTTTTTAAATTACCAAATTGTTATGACATGACAACCAATATGTTCATTGAAGTTTAGCACCATACCAAATGAGCCCCATCTGTTTTAGTGGAGGAGGGGCCAATCTCTCAAGAATACAAGGAATTGTGTAAATATGGTCTGTAGTAAACATCCATTGAATTAATGGATATTAGGCAAGTAGATATCCATATGGAAGGAGTAATATTAAGCATTGGAAAGAAAGTGTTTGCTAAAAAAAAACTTGTTACTCTATTTTTATGCACTGACTTATCAAACTCAAATTCATGTTGGGGTACAAACAACCTAAGAATCCAATTTTCTAAGGTGCAGCAAGGCACTAAGGACATCAGAAGGGTGTGAACCTGAACTACATCCTGTTAACTTTCCCCTTTATGACTGACCCTCCGTTTCTGGATAACAAGGCCATGCTTCCACTCCCGAGCCGTCTCTGCCCAGCTGCCGTCCTCCATCCCAGATAACTAAACTTACCCTGTCCAACTGCCAGGTCACTGCCCCTCTCTTTTGAAAGTATAGCACCACTGAGCTGTCCTGAATTCTATTTCTACTGAAAAATATATAGGTGGAAAGTCAACTTTTTGGGAGATACAGTATACAGCAATTGGACAAATGATTATTTAAAAAAAAATAATAATAATAATTAGCATTTAACAATTGAGTGCTGACACCACTATGCTAAGCCATGTCTAAGTTACAAATGTCACAGTGCTATTCCTGGCAATTAATAAATAAGAGTTGGAATTTATTATTCATGTCAAAATGCCAATTGGCAATTCAATTATTTTGTATTTGCACATTATTTAAACCTAAATATGGTGTCCAATTTTCATAGCTATTGATTATTGTTCCATTCAACCCACACATACTACAGAGGAATTAGTGGCTGAATGAACACTTGTGTATTTTGCAAAGAAAATACTACTACCCACTTAAAAGGGACTGCAGCTATAGGTGATACGTTATTAGTTCTCTGGAACATTTGGGTCCGGGAGGTTTAATTGTGTCTCACATGCTGCACCTGTTGGGCAGGACATCTAACGCATTCATTGTGATTACATGACCTTCAGACATCAGCAACTGCAACAGTAATTGCAGGATAGGGCCGCTTGCCCTTCATACTAAGAGAGAAGGTCTGTATAGTGCCCAGGTTTTGGTTCTGAGCCTAGGTTAATTTCAGATGAGAAGAAAATCCTATTAATTGGCTCACAGCTTCAAGGTCTGCAGTGATGCAGTAGTTGCTCTTGCTTGAAAATTAGACCTCCAAGGAAAATGTCTGAATCTATTTTAGGGTGATATTTTTTGCCATGTGTGAAATCCTACTTTATGAGCGACATCAATTACTTTATTCATATCCTCCTAACATTTTTTTTAAGACACAAATGTGTTTGTTTCAATTATTTGATATTTAACCTGTGACTGAAGGGCACAAATACTTTGGCAACTACTTTACATTCAAAATGAAAACTGTAATTCTTGATAATTGAAAACAGCCCTTTGCCCATTTCTCACCTTTATAGAATTTAAATGAATTAGATTGCCCCCAGTATAATTGCTTTCAGTCCCAGAGTTAACAAGGAATCTAGGATATAATCTTTAATCTATTCTGTACCCTTCAGTTTAGTCAGAAAGTTCAATCTTCCCTTTCATTTTGTCGTTTTTCTTTCTTTCTTTTTAATTTAAAGGTGAGTGGCTATTAATTTCATATATTGTGTAGAGAGTTGACCAGGCTACGCCCAGGCAGCCCCCTTTCTTCTCTGCACCTCAGAGCGGCACCCCTCAAGGCCCCACTCTGGACCAAGGTCTGGGTCATCTCCATGCCACAATGATCTCCAAGGAGCTCCTTCACTAAAGGATGGCCACACTAAAAGGCTACGGGACCCCCTAACATATAAATGACTACATACAAACAAAATAATCTCCTCGTGATCTACACTGGTTCTGAACTGCCCAAATAGTGACTTGCCCCCCACAGGATGGTAGTAAAGACCCTTTTTGCTCAGACTAAAACAACACTGAAATGACACCTTGATCGAACACAGGATCCAGAAATCTTGTTGGAGCTAGCTCCGCTCTCGCTTACGTGACCCCCTCAAGGTGACTGCTAGTGAGACAAGCTGGGAGGAATTCCACCCTCCCTCTCAATCCAGGAGGATATGGAGAGTAAGACTATTTTGCTTAATCAAAAATGTTTTCCTTCACCTATGAGAATGAATGCAATAAAATGTATTAATGTGTAACCTGCCAGTTAGCTTGAATGCAAAAGATAGCCTATTGGGTGATGTTCGCTCTCTTTTTACAGGAGATGCTGAGTAAGTAAGACTTAGTAATAAAAACTTAGATATACAGAAATAATGGTGATAGACTAACCATGTTTGATCTCTATGGATGGAGAAACGTAGGACTTCTCTATGTCTCTCTACCGCTAAGATTGGCGGTATCGATGTTGTGCAAACCTCACTCACACCTTCATGAGGCGTCAAAAAGGGGGTCTGTGGGTACAATTGACGACACACTCTCACACATGCATTAAGCCCCCTCGTTATACACACAGAGATGGGAATTAACGAATATAGGAAAATAAATGATCTCGCCTCCACGCAGGTTAAGATCTCAGCCCGAACTGGGTCGGAAGGACGTTGTGAAGACTAACCAAGGCCAAAACCCTCTGGGCCACGTTACCAAAGAACGTTTGCACCAGCTCGGCTTGTGAAAGACCAGTGAATCGAGTCAGGTGAACCATCAAAAGAGCAGAAGCCTCAGGTGCCCACCTTTGTTCCACAGCTGTATTCGCTGCACCACCATTGAGGGGGGTGTGTGGCATGCTTTCTCCCTTGGGGGAAGGCCATGGAAATCCCACTAGGTCTCTGTGACATCACCTCTGCTCTCCGAACACAAGTAGACGTAAAGGTGACGTCACAGCAATCAAAAGAGTTGTCCAAACGGTCTCTCTCTCTCCCAGTCTAGACTGTTAGGTAACGCCTAATAGCCTACTAAGTTAGGATAGCCAGGTCAAGTCTGCTAGGTTTGACCAGGGTTTGGCCATGCCATTGTCTAAAACTCTACGCTCCAAGTATAACTTGCTGGTATATTGAAACAAAGAAAATGTATGTTGTGTTGATTGAGTACTGGATATTGTGTTGCTACTATTTGGTTTACGTGAAGTTGTGTTTCTCATATATATATATAATATTTTCTTTTGTTGACCTTATAATTTACACTGAATTCATGTAATAAACTCATGTTATATTAGGAAGAAGGTTCTCACTGTTTATGTATCACAGAACACAATCAACCCTATTGTCAAGGGTTCATATTTCTTCAGATTATGTTAGGAACCGGTGGGACGGACTTCTGGCACAGACTCAGACACTGAGGTAGATTTAGTTTAAAGTGCTTTAATATATAGTGGTCCTTTAACATAGAAACCAAAAGGCAGGTACAATGTCCAAAAACAAACACAAAAACTGGTATGCCGTGCTACCAGGTAGGTCCAGTGCAGTGTGGGAATGCCGGGGAGGTTATCCAGGTGGATGGTGACAG
>JAOEHI010018097.1:0-28850 GCA_025447815.1 Percopsis transmontana | reverse complement strand
TATGATATAATTTGGTTTTTATTTGTCCCAAGCAGACCATTCAAAGACAATATTTGGGTTCTGTAATGATACAAAGCGTCTGGTTGACACTGAAGAACTCCTGGAGGCTGCCATGGCCCATTCCCTCCCTGGCCTTGGAATCTGTATGACTAGGGATGAGCTATTGCAGGCGCTCAGAGAAAATGACTCCCCGCCTACAGAGAAAGGTAGGGACATTTAGACGATGCAAGGCTTCTCAGGCAGAGAGTAGGAAACCAGTCAAGCATTCATGATGTCTAGCCCACATTTGACATTTTATTGGAAAAAAAAATATCAGTTTGGCATGATATGGAAAATAAGTCATTGAGGTCTCTTAAAAGTTATGGTAACGTCAAAGTTATTTCTATCCCAGGTGCAGTTTGGGAACCGGATGAGTTTATGAACTCCAAGAAGTCCCACGAAGTCCAGTCTATGTCTGAGGTGGTTGCCTGCCTGGCCCGACGATGTAAAGTCAAACAGGTAACCTAAAATGTTTGGATATGGGAGTGATTAAAAAAGAAACGAGTTGGGGTCGGGTCTTTCGTAGCCAGAGAGGTATTTAAAATTTATATTTACCTGGAAGGGATTTTGATCGCATGTGGTCTTTCTCACTGAGGTGGAACATTCCACCCCACTAATTGAATCCATACAAGTGGTGGAAAATATAAATGCTGTCTTCCCAAAGTGCATGAACCAATAAAACAACAGAGGGAATAAAGCCATTCAAAATCAGGAACACAATAATAATAATAATAATAGGGACAAACTGGTTGGTTTTAATGTTAAAACCAACACATGATTAACTTTAAAAGCCTTCATCAGGGCTGTGCGTTCCCTAACTCCAGTTTCCATGTCCACCCCTCGACCACAGGTGATTGACGTGGGCTCGGGGAAGGGCTACCTGTGCTCTTTCCTCTCCCTGCAGTATGGCCTCCGGGTCTACGGCATCGACTCTTCCAGCGTCAACACTCACGGAGCCCAGGAGAGGATCCGGAAGCTGAAGAAGTTCTCCAAGGCGTACCAGAGACACAGCGAAGCGGCAAAGAGCCAGAGGGAAGAGTTAGCTAAACTGAAGCCAGGGCATTATAGTGAAGAGGACATTTCACATTCTGCTATAGAAGACGCCACGCAAGGTGAAGAGGAAGACGGGGAGAAGGAAGAGACCTTAGAGCGTCCACCGGACGTTAGTTCTATAGCCGATAGCATTCCAGACCCAAACAAAGCAGTCTCAGAACCGGAGGAACTCTTCCTGAGCACCTTATCTCTGGATACCATGGAGACCGCCTCGCCCCGAGTTCCCCCAGGCCCAGAAGAGCGAGAGAGGAGGAAGAGGGAGAACCTGGAGAGGAAGGCTCGGGCCGCGGGGCCCGGCGGCGAGCGCGCCCTCTTCTCGCCTCTGACGTCTCACGTCACCGCGGAGACCGAGCTGCGGGAGCTCATCAGCGAGCTGCAGGTGAGCAGAACATTATTTCCATATCGGGGAAAACACAATAAAGTGGAAACAACAGTTTTAAAAAGGGGCGTTTACGCCGCAGCCTTGTAAAAGGCAGACCAGAGTTTCCACCCGGCTCCCGAAATGACGAGTCCGTCACAGCGGCTGGTGTTTGAATCATCGGAACCATCGGAGTGGGAGGTTATCGCTGCTCCAAATGTACGCAGGCCCGTCATCGCCAATAACTTTTATCATTGATCTTTCCTGCCTGACTGCCTGTCTGTCTGCCATTCTGTCTTTCTGTCTGCCTTCCTGCCTCTCCGTCTGTCTGTCTGTCTGCCTGCCTGCCTCTCTGTCTGTCTGTCTGCCTGCCTGCCTCTCTGTCTGCCTGTCTGTCTGCCTGCCTGCCTCTCTGTCTGCCTGTCTGCCTGTCTGTCCGTCTGTCTGTCTGCCTCTCTTTCTGCCTGCCTGTCTGCCTGCCTGCCTGCCTTTCTGCCTGCCTGCCTGCCTGCCTATCTGCGCTCTCTCCACCTGCAGGATGCGGTCATGGCTGGCCTGCACACATGTGGAGACCTGGCTCCCAGCACCCTCAGGATGTTTGTGGCCAAACCAGAGCTGACCTCTGTCTGCAGCGTGGGCTGCTGCTATCACCTGCTGTCTGAGGAGTTTGACCTCGCCGGGCACCGTAAGGGCAAGCACACACACACACACACACACACACACACACACTACCAGCTGTATATGCAGTGGACACACAGTATTGAACTACCCGTGTGTGTTTGTGTGTGTGTGTGTGTGTGTGTGCAGAATGGAAAATCAACACGCACACAGAGGTGTGTGTCCACTGATTATACAGAGAGGGGATGTGGCTGTGTGCATTGGAGAATAACAGACATACAGTATTAAATCTGTGTGTGTGTGTGTTGAGACAGCATCTAATACAGTCTTTGGAGAAAAATGACACACACACACACACACACACACACACACACCTCTTTTACAAGACATATGGTTTCTATTGTATAGGGAGCTACACTGCGCGTTAGCTACGCCCCGCCTGCTCCTAAACCCACTGCTGCCTTCTCTCTCACACCATTCCCACTGTTCATAACTTTGTCACCTGCAGTGTCCATCACAAGTACTCTATTCCAGTGGGAATTTAGATGTTTGCCGGCGCGCTGGGCCACATAAAGTCATATGAACACAGAAATGGGCAGAAAGTTCCCGAAAGCGAGCGGAGTGGCTCGCCCAGCCAGCCGGTGCTTCTGGAGACCCAGTTAAGCGCGGGGACCCTGTTGGAGTCATTAGAATGGATTTATGGATTTAGGATGACTGTTTGAGGGCTTTGAAAATGAGCTGTTCCCGACCTTTTAATTTAGAAGAAATTCAATAGAAAGATGATTGATTCTACAACCTGTGGGTAATAAATCTTGGTTCAGCAGGGGCTTCCCTTGTGCGCTTTGCTTAGACTTCCGCTTTGTGAAGACTCTCTATTGTCCCCCCCATTGTTTAATTTAGAGTCACCTAGCTTAGCTGAATTAATGTGCAGTGCTGTTACAATCTAGGTTAAGTCTGTGCATGCGCCTGACAAGGATTCTTCGTGACAATATCTGCTTAATATCACGCCGTCTTCAGTTGACGCCTTGACCTGCGACACTCGCGCCTTCAGGCCTGGCGCAGCTCGAGCCAGGAGCTCATGACATCATGACCGCTGATTGAAAACACCCGCGGCGAACCACCAGGCCTTTTTTGTGTGCGTCCGTCTTTCCAATCCAACCCTTTTTTTTTTTTTTTTTTTTTTTTGAAAAGCAAACCGAGGCATTTTCATTCTTTTGCACTTTCCTTCTCACTCTCACACACGAACGCACCCGCACTTTCGCTCCGTTGGCCTTTGCAGTGCAGTCTGGGATACAGGCCAACTCCCGTGGTGGGCTACCTCACCCCAAATAGGAACTAAACTGCCACGGAGCTGAAAAGCTTAATTATGGAGAGGTGAAAACTTAGCTGTTGGAAGCTAGGTCGAAACGTATGTCATTTACGCATAAATAAAGGCGGTTACTGCATTAGATATGTGGGTTTTTACATATCTGTCAAGTCTTGATAACTCGCTGAAAGAATAATACTTGGGCCATTTCGGAGGGGTCTAAAGCTTGGAGACTACTCAAGAAATGTGTCTTGTCTGTACTCGTGTTCACACGCCGTGATATCAGAAATATTTGTCTTTCCGAACGGCAACCGCACGGAAATGGGCAGATCGGTATTGTGCTTTTGGCCACTTCAGGCGTGTTTTGCATGGCCAAGATGAACTTAGCATGCCAGCTAGTATAAACACCTCACTGTGTGTACTGTGAGCCGGTCTTCAGTCTGAGGGGAAAGCTTGTCCGATTCAATTGACTCGGAGGGCCCTCGTCCGCATGCCATGTGCTAAGCAGAAGGCAAGCTAATGTAAGGGGCTAACGTGCGAGTGTTTCGTGTTTTCAAGGTTGGGAAGCCCCCGTAGGCCTCTCGCATGTTATTAGTGCTTCACTTGACTGTATCTCTTTAGTCCCACTGGGTTTTGGCCTCGACAACTGACCCTTTCACAAACGACATGAAAAGGATCGCAGGCTGTCAAGTTGTTGCATTCAGCAAGGCCCATTGGGAGTGTGTGAGTGTTTGTGTGTTTGTCAGTTTGTATGCCTGGGTATTTGTATCTTATATCAGTGAAATATTAAAAAAAAAAAAAATCCTTTTGTAGTAGTCAAATGTTTTTAAATATATATTATACATTAATTTGACTTTTACCCCTCAGCACAAGTTTACATTGGTTGTCTCTACATTGAAACATTCTTGTTTCAATGTAGGTAGCAGATCCCAGAGAGCTTAGCAGACTCTTTTGCTGGTGAAACGAGACAGGAAGTCCCTCTTGAATCAAAGAAACCAAGTGTTTCCTCTTTGTGATGCTTTAGAGATGTTGTCACATTCCTTTTATGTACTGATTACAATTGTTAAAAACCAAAATATACCCAATTTATTTCCCAAGCCATTCAAACAGGCATGTTAATACATGCACGCCTGTGTGTGTGTGCGTGTGTGTGCGTGTTTTTTCTCAGAGTGTTCCAGCAGTGTATATGGCTTTCCCATGAGTCAGTACCTCAGGAGCTACTCCTGGTCCTGTGGTCGAAATGCCAGGATGTCTGCCTGCCTGGTGAGTTGAATTACCCAACAGAAAATGCACAGCATTCCCTTTTTGTTTTCTTAGTAATGTCTATGTAGCCATCTTTTATATAATATAAAGCCTTTTAATAAATTAACCAGTGTATTATTCATAGTAATGTGGGTAGTATTCTAATGGTTAATAGCTAACAGGATAAGTAGGTTGGTACTAGTTATGATTTTTGTATATTTTGGATTCTTATACTCTGTATATTACTTATATTCTGCACTACTGTTGTTGACTATTCCTGAATTTTGGTTCTATTGTGAAATGCTATGCAACTATATGGATAACCCTTTACTAAATAATAGCATTCTATATATTTAACTCTATTTTTTTTTCTTTCTTCTAAAAACAGGCACTAGAGAGAGTTTCTAAGGGCAAAGGGGTGAGCAACGCATGTACACAGTAATGGAAAGGAGCGTTGCTTAATCACACACACACACACACACACACACACACACACACACACACACACACACACACACACACACACACAGCCAAATTGTTTCAAATCCGTTGAATTACTTGATGCAGACAAACCCGCTAATGCAGTGTGAGAATTTGTAAGATGTTATCATCTTTATCAAAGCTCTAATATATACATTACATTCAAACAAACAGTTCATTATTCCTCCTATTCCTTTCAAATTGTGATGGACCTCAGTATATTTATTTGACATGCAGAGCTGCAGGCTAAAGCCAGCATGTGATACCACTGGCCATTAATAAGGAATGTTTATAAATATTAATGTAATCATGGCGAAGATTAATTACACGTTGAAACGGGTTTGAATCCCAAACCAGTCTTGATTGCTTGTCTCAGAAAACAAAAAAGTGTCACAGAAACGGTAATTTTGAATATTTCATAAAACTGCCAGATGAATAAAGAGGCAATAACAACTACATTAATCAGTTTTGTTTATTATTTTTTTCCTTTTATATTAAAATGTGATTTAATTTTTTTTCTTTGTCCAGATTCAGATGGAGTCCCTGTTCTACAGGGCAGTTCTTCATGTTATTCTAAGGGACCACTACGGCTCCTTTAAAAGGTATTTCCACTTTTATAACAAAAATGCTTTGTCTCTCCTCTCTTCCATAATGCATAATACATCTTTATAACAAATAAGCTGGCCGCAGGCTTGAATTGGTATAAACACCAGTAAATAATTTTTACAGACAGAAAATCTCTCGCTAGTGTTCTTATGATTAAATATTGAACTAAACATTAAATCTTTTACAGCTCAGATAGAGCGAAAATTCCTGGCAGAAAATTTCAGGGTGAGATTGCTTGCTTCAGAGCGACAGCTATGAAGCGAACTCCCTGTTTTCATTTCTTGTTTTCATTTCTTGTTTTCACATTCCTAAAATACACAAGGCTAACACTCCTTACACACAACCCCCAGTATAAGTGAAAAGTTTTTCTCCTTATGACCTTACAATGACTGACATCGGGTCCGGTTTATGTGTCCATTTGTTTCCTTGCTGCCCAGTTCGAGTGAGATGCTGCGTTGGTCACCGTTTGATTTGTGTTGCTAAGGTGTTGTAGGGGGGGAAAACGATGAATGAGAGTGTTGTTTACTTCGTGGCCATTGGCCAGACGTTAGCTGGCAACGTAAAGGGACAGTTTGTGCGCATGTGTGTGCGTAAATGTGCACAAGTGGACTTGTAAATGTGTGTTCTCCTATTTGGTGATTGTGTGTGTGTGCGTGCGCGTGCGACCCCTCCACAGTGAGAAGCGAGTGGGCAATGTCTACGCCAAGGCTAAATCATTTGAGGACTACGTTCACAGAGCTCTGCGCAGGCTAGAACTGGACGAATCAAAGGTTATTCCCGACCTCTCGCAGCACATTCCAAAAATAGAGTGAAAAGTTATCATGGGAAAAAAAAATCCCAATATCTCGGGGAAAAGGTTAATTAATTTTAAAATGAAAATCCTAATGGGTTAGCAGTCAAACTGTTTATCTCCGCTACATCGCCACAGTGTATGCTAGAGTGTAATTGCAGGGTAGTTATTTCTAAGTGGTTAACTGTACCTGCAAACTCTACTGGGGCTTGCTGTAAATTCAAAACAGTGAATGTGATTTGAAACAATAATTTGGTGTGTGCTGCCTCACGTAAGCGCCACAAGCCTCTCTCTGGCTTTCTCTTGTTCTCTCTATCATTCTATATTCCATTCCATTCACCTTCCCTCTCTCTTCCTCCCAGCTTTCGGACAATGCCATTCAGCGGTACTACGACACGTACAGGCCACGGATGGCTGAGATGCATGCCTTTAACATGGTGAGTGATTAAGGCTCATCCGCCCGCCGTGAACGAACAACACCCGAGATCCTTCGCCCCCCCCCCGGTCATGTTTGTCCAAGCTCTTTGTGTTCGGTAGAAGTCATCAGCCTATACCTACCTGGGTTTAGATTTACACGACAAATACAATAACGCGTCTAAGCTCCTCTTATTTTTCTCTGTAAACCGATACGTATAATGCCCCGAAATTGGCGTCCATTATTATCTTCACAGCCGTAATGCAGGAATGATAACTGCTCTTAGGTTTCGGCTAGGCCACTAATTGTGGTGTCAACCCAAATACCACAGCTCCTCCATGAAATAAAACAGTAAAATGGCTTTTGGGGATTGCCCGTGACACTAGTCGTGCTGTGTTTCCCACATGGAAAATGTGGGCAGCTGCAGGTTTTATAAGTCTCATATTTACACTGTGGATAATAACAGTGCCATGGTATGGTAGCGACATTCAAATGTGCTATTGGAAGAACATTCCAATTAGAGAGAATATCTCTCACAGCCGTGCTTCTAAGAGTGGGCATCATCACCCTGTAAGGGGTCTCAAGATGATTTGGGGGAAAAAGTGAAGCTATTATTACCATCATTATTTTTAATGAGCTTATAAAGTGTGGGCTGTGGCTACATTTTGAGTGTGCATGAATATGTACAGGGGTTACATGTTATGTACTACGCTTTTTTTTGGCAGGAAGTCACAGGTCGAAAAGTTACACTCACTGCCTATTTTCTGTCCTACCTTTCCTTTTATAGCTGAAGGTAACCTTGGCTCCCTGTATCGAAGGTCTGATTCTCCTTGATCGGCTCTGCTACCTGAAAGAACAGGTAATATTAGCAGGTTAACAAGAAACCATGTATGGGGAGGCTTTTGTCACCTACACCATGTCTGCGTTTGCTAATGTACTATAAGATGTATGAGAGCGCTCAGATTTTACTCTGTCCACAATAAACTCCAGCCTATGCTTTTTCCAGGCATCTACTCGCACTTTTTAGTTCGGCTTTAGTCTTAAGATCTCCGTGACTTCTCCGGGGAATGTTTCCACCATGACGCTCTCTTAAACTTCTGCATCTGCATGCTGAGAGTGAATGTTCCCCATGACCCTTTTTTTTTTTTTAATATATAAAAGTTAACTCACCCATAACTCAGTCATGTGTTAAAAGGTTTAGATTTAAGATCCAGAGAAAAACAAGCCTCTTTGAAGACACAGCAAGTTTAACCAAAAGCCACGAAATCTCCTCTTACAACCTAACTGTATATTGATTTATGAGCCCGTTGATTTGCTTGCACTGTACGCTTGCGGGGATTTGAAATGTGTCCCCCCCCCCAATCTCCCCCGATGACGAATGTGCAAGCGTGTGGAAATCTCAGCGGAACTGCGGGGAGCTGCCATTCGGACCGTCGAGGGTGTAGGTGTCAACTTAATTAGGCTTGGCCTGTAATTTAACATCTTGCTGTTCTCCGGCCAAACACAATATGCTAATCTGAGGTCCGATGCGAGGAGTACAAGCCGAACGCTTTGAGGCTCTGATTATGCGCGGAACTATTCGTCAAACGGGCTTTCTCAACGAGGATAAAGGAAATGTGTATAATTGTCATGAATATTGTAATACGATGTGTTCGTTGAGACGGAAAAGAACAATTAGGTGGGGTAGGTTCGGCATTGCGAGTGTGACCCAGGTGTGCTGGTAGCGTTTCTGAAAAATTGGCAAAGAGCTGCGATTATCAATCAGAAGGAGATGGGAACGGAGCAGGCTTCTGGTTGAAACAAGCTGGCTTTGCCCACGGAACACCTGAGACAATATTTGCACAGATGTTCAATCCTAAGGGATCGGTAGGAGCGGCCTTTAACAGCCGGAACATCCTGCATCTGAGAGCGCTGGTGCACTTTGCTCGAAGAAGAACGACAAAGACAAACAATGGGGCAAAAGCAAGAGCTTTCTGATGCATTTATGTTTGTCTGTGTGTCTGTCTGTGCGTGTGTGCAATAGGAGGACGTTTCATTCTCTGCATTAGTGCAGCTCTTCGATCCTCTGCTGTCGCCA
Source organism: Percopsis transmontana (assembly GCA_025447815.1). Taxonomy (NCBI): domain Eukaryota; kingdom Metazoa; phylum Chordata; class Actinopteri; order Percopsiformes; family Percopsidae; genus Percopsis; species Percopsis transmontana. Next base: position 19,866 of record JAOEHI010018097.1, on the reverse strand, counting down.
AGATGTTATGCCATCGTTGGAGTAAAAAACGCCTGGCTATGAAGATGCAAATGTTCTCTAATGACCTACCAAGAGACTAAGAATATATGAACTGCCACATTTTATTTGTAAAATTGTAATTTTAAAGGTAAACTCCTTGATTGTGTTATAGGCCCACTGGAACCTTAAAATTGTGCCCCAGGTCAGTGTGTATATTTTGAAACACAGCTGTCTGGGCTTTAGGGGGAGGAGAGAGGGGTTCAAGCCTATGAACTCTGTAGGGGGGAGTAGTGGAGAGGAGTGCGATCCACAGAGTGGCATGCGCTGTCAGAGTTTCTAACAAAAACAAAACATTGTTTGTAATGCTGGTTTCATCCACATTGCAGAAGTGTCCAGAAGTTCTGGACACGAATCAAGGACTTTACCTTTTTTAGCCGAGAGAACGTCTTTTTAGAGATTGGGAGTAAATATATATAGATATAGATATATAGATATATATATATACATAGATATATAGAGATATATATCTATATTTATTTTTTTTAATTTTAGTTGAAATCAAATTAATTTATGCATTATATACATTTTTATTTTTTTATTTTTTTATTGTATTGTTTTGCATTTTATTCTGTACAATAAAAATGTATAGGAAAGAGTAATGGGTGGTTGTCTGAGGGGGTTACTATTGAAAGATATTCCTAACAACACCTGGAAAATATATTTGTCCATCTGAGATGGTTTAATTGAATTATGTTCATTTCTGAGTTTGTCATTAGTTCAGTGTGACTCAGATTATTGCAAATATAATTTTTTTTGAGGAGCGAATGATACACTTTCCAGTAATGTTGTGCAAATTCATATGCAAAGTAATTAAGGCTACTAATTGTAAGTCGCTTTGGATATAAGCGTCTGCTAAATGCTTAAATGTAACTGCAGTTACTTTTAAAAGCAGGCCGGGGACCACAGGGAATTCTGGGATTTTGGGGGCAGGGTGGGTCTACCTGTTTTGCAGATCTGGAATCTCCATTTTTAGCCTTGTAACCAGAGGAAGCAGTGAAAAGAGAAGGGTCAAGTGGCACTCTGAACCTTAATCTCTCCTGTTTAGTTTTGTTCTCGTCATTTCATAAATCACTCTCTCCTTCTATCTTGAAAGTGAAGGTTATAGATTTGAGCACAGCCATGAATCACATTAGTGGGCAAACATGAAAGAAAGCAGAAATGATGTGCCACATTTGGAATTACCAAGTTGTCTTTGGAGCTAAGCATCTGAGCTACTGATAACATGAGGTCAGTGTTGGCCACTTTTAATGCCCCAGAGAAAGGTCAAATCCAGGCCCTTATGATTTCAATCAAGTATTTAAAAAAAAAAAAAGGAAGACGCTTATGCCGTATAAAAGAAAATATATCATAAACTGCACTTTTTTTTGTTTTTTCTCGAATTAAATTCACTATTTTGGACGCAAGAACTGAAATTTAACGTTATTTGAATACACCTTTCAACTTATAGAAACTATTTAAAATGTCCTTAAACAGTCCTCAACGTGTTCTAGCATCCATAGAACCCCACATTTCCACCCTAGCTCACTGTTTATGTTTGAAACACAACTGTGAGGCACAAAATTGTATGTGGCTGTAAGAGGGGGGATAGAGGAAGGTTCAGCCACTTGGCACTCAAACCGAAACAAAAACTAAAAGCCTGTTTCAATCAAAAGGGTAATTCCGGACACTTTAGGAGTGCTCCTTTAAAAAAAAAAAGCGGAGTTCCTGTCGAACCCAGTGAATAAGACCAGTTTAAATAAAGCAGGATGGAGAGAAACACTGCTGTTATCCGCCCAAACCACACTTCCTCATCTGCCATCACTGCTATCATTTGTCACTGCGGCGATAACAGCTTGTAGCATCTTTAAGCTAACCCTAGGTCCGTCATTGCCACTGCGGTTACGCTGTGTGCCAAACGGTGTCCCTGTGAGGGCAGAAGGGGAGGCTTTTTGGTGCATCTGGACCACGTCTGGGTCCAGAACCATGTACCACACTGACGGCACAATCCAGTGGCTAAACCGGACGGACACAGACCCAAGCAATTCAAGATGTGCATGCGGCCTGTGTTGGGATACAAATATATTGTGGTAGGGTGAGTTAGGTCCTGTTGACCGGTCTTGCCCTTCAAGCTGGCATGCACATTTGTTTATGTATATACTGTGAGTAAACAAAAAAAACCTTCCTTGGCACAACCTCTTTTCCATTCCCACACAAAGATAACTACAACGGTGTGATATACAGTACAGTAAACTACCTTATACACGTAAACAATTACCTATACGCAAATAAATCTGTAGTTTGGCAGGAATGGAAGTCAGTGAAAGCCGGCAGAGTGCAATTTCCTGACCTGTTGCTTAATGGAAGAGATACAAATGGTTTAGGACAGGGAGAGGGAAATGGTCTTTATTAGGACGACCTTCCCTGTCACCTCCTGTAACCTTTCACCACATAGCACAGACAGGAAGTGGTACGGAAGTGAGGGTGTCAAACGCTTCAGTCCACACGTCCTATCATCGCCTCATCGTACTGTTTGAACCAGCAGCATTTTCTGCTGTGTAGTGGTTCGGCAACAACAAGGGAGCACAATGGCTCTGTGACTAGGCCTACCGTCTTGAGTGCTCTTTCCTTTTATCAACAGCCATGGAGGATCCTCTGAAACTTAAAAGGGGCCCTCTTTGTGTCCAAAATTGCCCTTGTCGTTGGAACCAGCGTTACAAAAAACGATTTGGTTTGAAACTCGAGGGTGTAGCCTATGCTCTTCCCTCCCGACAGTGGCTGACTCTCTTCTTCTCTAATCTTCCCCTAGAGCTCTCCTATAAAACCTCTATCCCTCCCCTTACACAGTTGTTTCAAACAAACTGAAATGGTTTAGGGTTCTAGGGGCTATATAATGAAATAAATGATTATAATAACAGTTATGTCAAAATAATGATTTTCCAACAAATGGCATTTTATGTAGCCTACTTACACACACTTTCTCTCTCTCTCTCTCACACACACACACACACACACACAAACTGCTGATGGCTTCCATCTGAAGACAATCATGATGTCGTGCTATTTTCAGTGTTCAAAGGGCAAACAAGATTTCTTTGGGGACCGGCTTGGCTAAAGGCCATGGTAAAGGAAGGTGCCAGTATAGACAGAGCTAATAAATGGTTGCCATCACGGCCCTGCAGTGATGCACAGATTACCACAGCGTACCAGATGCCGCTAGTGGTTGCACGCTGCTCATTCCAGATTAGCTTCGCTGTTGTAACCTTATGTGATGTCATCGCGCTTTGTTTCCTTTTGAGTATTTCTTTGATAGCAACGTGTTTCACACCGGACAGTGGTCTATCTGTGAATGTAAATAAACATGTCCAATCAAGAACACGTATGATGGCCTGCTTTAAACCTCGTCAGTTGTCAACTGAACAAACACACTTCATTCAGTATACGCACAACTGTTCCCGATGATTTCCTGTGATAACAATATCAATGCAACAACATCCGACAACAATATCTGTCCCTCTGATTCAAAGTTTCCATTAATCATGTCTAATCTGTTGGTTTTTTTTCCAGATTTATATCAAATTAAGGGAATATGAAACATCTGACCAGAAAACAAAATCACAGGCGGGATTGTATTTTGGACGTTGTATTGTGTCTTGGAGATTAAATGATCAAATTGATTAATTGAAATACATTTTATAGTACCTTATTCACTGCAGATCACCTCTTATACTGTATATGCTTTTTTTAAACAAAAACCTCTTATACTGTATATGTTTTTTTTAAACAAAAACATTTTCCATCATTGTAATCGGTTGTTGGTAGTTCTCTAGGCGCCTAATAGCTTAATAGCTTAATCTGATATATTTTACATTGTTCTTTGCTTTATTGTCTTGCTAGAAGAAGTCCTTCATATGTAAACATTTTAAAGTAACATCACTTCCTAACAAAATGTGTGTGTTGGCCACGAATTCAGCTTAATGCCTGTGATAAAGTGGAATTAATGGAGAACACCAAATTTGTTGCAGCAAATAATGCATTTTTACTAATAAATTATGCTGTATGTCATGTTCAGCATGTACCTCTGTCTTATGCCCTGCTGTTAAATGTGTTATGTTTATTATTTATTTTTGTATGAAGCAGCTTTATCTTGAGTAGTCAAGCTTACAAGAAATAAAAGCCACAGTCTTAACATAGAGAGTAATAACAAAGTTATATTTTAGACTTCCCTGATAAGAATCTGGAGGTGACTCCCCTATCAGTCAAAACCAGGGTGGAGTGGATTTAGTGTGTTAGTGTGTTCATTTTTCTTTTTTCAGCTTTTTCCTTTGGCTTTCAGAGCATATTAATACACCAGGCATGCTATTTCTGTAAAGGTGGTGCCTTATACTGTGCTGTTCAAACCGTGATTATGTCCTTCCTGTGTGACGTTTATCTGCTAGGGTGAAGAGGCACTGGTTCCGGAGCAAATAGCACTGGGGGAAAAAATCCATTAGTGGCTTCGGATGTATGTTAACGAGGGAGGAAATCTCTTAATAATAGTTCTTTCCCCAAAATGGAAGAGGTTAGCCTGTTGGTCAATTCTTCACAGCACTCACACACTTTAACTGCTATTTATATACAAACAAATACATTGTTCTACATTGTATATCTATCTGATCACAGCTCAAAGCAAAGAGCAGTGCATACTGAATTTGACCCTTGTCATGTGTATGTAACTAGTGATTATTTAAACTATGGAGCAACGTATGCAGGCCCTCAGCAAAAGACAATTTAGTATTAACATATAAATGTTAGGGTTAGGCACTCCCCCTTTTGGGTCTGGAATTACCCTTGTGGTTGAAACCAGTGTTACAAAAACTGTTGTTTTGGTTTGAAACTAAGAGTGCATGCCACTTTCACAGTGGCTTGCACTCCATCCTACTCCTCCCCCTACAGCACTTATAATCTCACGTTTTTTCTACCCCTCCCCCTACAGCCATGTACATTTTTGTGCAGTGGATAAAGGAATGAAAGACAAACAGTGAGCTGGAGAGGACATTTGGGTTTCTGGGTTTCACAATCAAGGAGTGTACCGGTAAAAAGGTAGAGGTGTGCGTTATGAACTTAGAGGAAAGTCTGAAATGATTGTCACCTGCAGCCAAAGTACAAGGGGAAAATACTGTACACTTTCATCAAATATAGCAAACAATAATGCTCCTGAAGGATGGCGATCAGAGGGGAAGGATCGCTGCACCTATTAGGTATACCTCTTCAGTGTTGCTGATGTGTTCCCAACCCAATTACTTACACACACACACACACACCAGCCCCTTTATAATCGAATCCGAAACACAAACAAGGATGTTTTACTGTTGTGTCTGGAGCCTGTTTAGGCCTATAAAGATCGGGCGAGACATTCATTAAGCTCCTGAAAGGTAGGTAATCAGTGAGAGAGAGTAAACATGACTTGTTACACCTGCGGCCTGTTTATGTAACATTTCTCCTTCTTTTCGCTTGGTAATCCCTTAATCGCTTGTGCTGGTAGGAAGAAGAGAGGTTTAGATCTCAGGGTTCAGCTGTCACCTCCTGCATTACATATCAGGTGTAACACCCAGCATGACCTAAAACGACGGCTGTGGGGAGTGTGTACGTTTACACAGCAGACCTTTACAGAGGGGCCCTAAGTTTTGATGTTTCCAAGGAGTCAAGTCGTTCAAATGACATGGGTTGCTTCCTTCCCCCCAAACCGGGGACTCTCATTTGTTACATCCCGACACTGTGGAATGCTGGGAAAGAGGAAGCGCCTCTCCATTCGTCTCAGGCGCAAAAACATCGCCAGCCTGCCCCTTTAAATAGTTCTAGAGGGCTGGGGTTGGGGTCACTGAATGCCAGCGTTACAAATGACTTTCTAACCCCTTCGCTCTCTCGTTCTCACCGCTCACCGGCGGTATATGACCTTACCATATACACCGCTCCCTGCCATCTGCTTTTCTTCCTCCCCTGCTCTCCTATGGATTGATGGTGGATTGAGGGCCCCGACTGTGGGACTGGCTTCGGTCCAGCTGGTCCTCAGCGGGGGCCGTGCGGCACGCTTCCAAACTGACTGCCGATGCGTGGAAACCATACGCCTACTCATGGGCAACCTCGCCATAGGCTGAGCCACGCTGGCTCATTTATCTCTACTCCACTCGCTCCAGTTTTCCTTCACTGTCTATCTCTGTCTATCTATCTCTTACACACACACACACCTCTGTAGAATCAATATCCCCCCCCAGTATATTCAAGAATTAAAAAGGTACAGTCCTCAGTTTGTGTCTGGAATTAGCCTTGTGGTTGACACAAACATTGTTGGTGTTTTGGTTTGAAACTCCAAAAGTGCATTCCTCGCCCGCAAGAGTGCTGATTGGCTGGCACTCTTCTCCACCCCTCCCCATACAGTGCGCATGGAATCACTCCATTCTTGGCCCCTCCCCATACAGCCACCCCTACTTTTGGGGACAGTTGGGTTTCAAACGTCAACAGTGAGCTTGGAGAAAATTTGGGGTTATGGGGGCGCTATAACACAGTCAAGGAGAGTATAAGTGTCTGTACAGTGTATATTGTGCGATTTAGCCTACAGTCCAGTGGAACTATAGAATAGGCTATTGCCCACTCACTAAATCAATACACATTTTTATTCAGTACACACACCTATTTGATAAAATCACATTTCCATGTCTGACGTAACGATCGGTATTATAATCATGTCGACCAGACACATTATAAAAGGCCTAATCCCACTTTTATTAATAATGCAGGGTAAATGTGCAAGTGGGCGCTTCGCGCATGCGTAAAAACCCTATTCGACCACATGCGGCTCAGTCCAGGGCTATCTGTGCCGCGGCAGAAGATGTGCTCACAGAGGACAAGGGAACAGCGAAATGCGAGCAGCTCAAAACCAGAGACGGCGACACCTAGATCCATCCTCATGTGTAAACGGATCTGACCCGTTATTGAACAAAATGAGTTAAAAACAACATGGCCGGGGAGGTGCAAACTTTGAGACACTTGGCTTGCCATGGTAAATGCCCTGCGTTGTGTTGCGGAGCGTCCGAATTGAGAGCACATTCTAGAGACGGGACCTGATTCCAATCTAATGACATTTCTTCCATTCATCTGCCTGTTATCGTGTTGAGAAATGATTGCGGAGCTGCTGTGCACCACCGTGGCTGTGCTTCTCTATCTGAACACACTGGACGCAGATTTCTGCTACGATGACAGGTAGGTACCTCGTTTTCTGTACCTATGGCAACGTCATCCGGTCCTTCACTTGACATCTCGTCTTTTTACCACATCAAGGCAACGGAGCGGGACGCATTGGGCGCACACATTGTCGGGTCGTTGCGCTCCCTTCATGTTAGTATGTGCTTTTGTCCCTATCCGGTAATAAATCCGTGCTTTTATTTATAGTCTGTTCACGTCAGAGAAACAGGCAGCGTTGCTGCACGGGAGGTTGATTTATGAATAGGACGGGTAAATCTAATGTAAATATGTTATTACGCGATTTTCTTTAATTTGTTTTTGGTGGCAACTGCTTACATTGGCAGGCAGGCAATATATAGTCTGTCAGACGTTTATTGTTCACGTCACACATGAAACAACACAGTAGCAAGAAGAACAAAGTTAAACAGCGGTCCAGACGCTCTTTGTGTTAATATAGGCACACGTACGTCTGAACCTGTCTGCAATGTCCAGGACTGTGTGGTGGGGGAATTTGTTTACCTGTTCCTGGGGCAAAGTGGCGTTTATGGAGAACCTTTTACCGTCTTTGCCCTGACCAGTTAGAACTCCGTAAATGGTTATCCACAAAAACATACACGTTGAGTAATTGCTCAAATATGGGTCTATCGTAGTAATGAGGGATACGATTAAAATATTTTGTGACTTGCCCCGGGAATGTGGATGAGGTACTGTAATTAGAATGAAGAATTTACTAAGATTACAATAATTACCCACTGTTTTAACTGGCCTCTGTTTTCATCAATATTTCTGGGTTTTCTGGCTAGCATCCTCAAACACGTGCACAGTCAAACATCAGCACTGCTTTTTGACCATAATACATTGAGTTGGTGTGCGTGAGATGAACAAAAGGGAGTGTCTGTATAACTCCAGACAGAATGTAGTGAGTCTAGTTCCTGTGTGCAGTATTCTTCTGCTTAAAACAATCCATCTTTTCATAGAACCGTGACACAGTGAAGTTGTCAAACAGCCCTTGAATGACATATCATCTGAGGCTATAGGCACTGCCTTGCCTCAGCTCCCCATTGCATCCCCACTGTGAAGGTTCAGCATCCACCCCCTTGTATCGATCAAAGTCAAAGTGATCATTTACACCGGGGTAAGGGGATCTGGCGTTTTGGTTCACTGCGCTCCGATGGAGAAAGCTGAATAACAATCAGAGACTTGACCTTACTGGTCATCTATCAAACGGCCATCTCTCTGCCAGGGGTCAGGAGTTGTGTGCTCCTGCACCCTCCCCTGGGTGTTAGAAGGGACTTATTGCCCGTGGGTGTAGGGGCAAGAGAGAAAGAAACACTAACAGGACAGTGGTGTAAACGCTGCCTAAAAAAAGACCCTTTCGGTTTTAAAAGTTATGTGATGTCAACTTCTGGTGATGTCCTGGACAGTCTCTGTTATCTCAATCATGTCAAGTGTTTTTCCTGGGCACAGTTCAGAGGCTGACTAAGAGCTGTGTTGAACCAATGCGAATCCCAATAAAAAGCCCCTGTGTGTGAAGAGACAAGGGTTTTACTGGTGACGAGCAATGCTGTGAATGAGACGTTCTTTGATGAGTCAACGTCTTTATTGTGGTGTGGTCAGGATATATAGGTCTACCATTAAAGTCTTGTCATTATGGACAGACTTTGAGCTCAACATTCTGTTTCAGTGGGTTTTGCACTTTTTCTAAGCATGCCCTAACATGATTGGCTACAGTATATGTGGTGGTAGTGGCAGGATAGGTCAGAGACAATTGGTTACAATCCAGAAATGATGTCACGCTTGTCACACACAGAGAAGAGTTTTGGCTAAGTGACATGTTGGACAGATTTAAAAATTGGTCCATCCATATTAGGTCCCTTCACACAACACAACTGGAAAAAACAGAATTATACGATAGTGGACCTTTAAAAGCAAGCTTTGGTTTGTTAGGTTATGTGGTAGAGACCTTTGTCCTTTTCTAAACAAGTGATTCACAGCGCTTTGTATCTGTCGGGTTCATGTGTCTTTGTGATTGAGTTGGGTGTCTTACCAACTGTAAGGTTGCTAGCTTGAGGGCTGTGGTCATGGATTTGAAAATGTATTTGCTGGTCTCTTTTGAGCGCTCATTATTAAAGGGATATGACAGTTTAACAAATGAGGCTCTGCATGATGCTGACATTTCAACGATGTAGGTTTTTTAAGAGCACCTCCTGACAAATGTCCCTGGGGAAAATGTCTTAATCAGAGGATGAAAAAAAGCTATTTTTCAGACACTAAAGGTGCACCGAGGACACTTTACAAGCAATTTAAGGAAACACCCTGAAATGTTATGCATCCTAAGAGGCTTTCGGCATTCAGAGTCGCGTGTGCTGAAATATCTGTGACCCCAGTCACATCACAGTCTCCCCGCTGAATTCACAAACGCTTTATGGGTCCTCAAGGGAGTGCATTGAAAACATCCTCTCCTTTAGTTTCAGAAGAGAAAAACAATTGAATCATTGGGTTGGTTGATTAGTTTGGGTGCAGTTTGGTGTGGTTCGGACTAAAATGGCTGCTACATACACTACATTGTGAAACTCTGGCCTGATCTGAAAAGCAAAGGCCTACATAATGAAGTTCACCCCACACAGTGACAGAATAATGACTCTGAGATGTGACTCAGAAGTCGCTCACGTAGGGCAGTGGATCACAGAATCGGTGCGTTTTAACATCTGTTGCTTCTCTAACTTGGTTTCTGAGGTAGACCAAAAACATCCATCAATATGGGAATTGTACTTGGGTGGTGCCCGTTAATTAGCTAAAGCCAGTATTCTTTGAGTTGCAGTGTTGATTCATTATTTGAACGAATGATGGTTGGACCACACAATGGGGAAAAAAAGAAAAAAAAAGAAAAACCTGCACTGCCTCATCTAACTGCCATGGCCCCACATATAAATGTATGTGGAAGAAGGCAGTGTTAGGAAGCACTACTGTGTATTTGATAGATTATACACGTATTTCTATTAACATTGATATCAGCCGTGAACTCTTAATAAGTGGTCAATAACATGAATTTCCTCCTGCTCTTCCAGTCTAGCTACTGGCTGTCATTCATTTCAGTGTAGTACTAGGTATGGAATATTGACTTGAAAAAGTATTCTATGTTCCCCAAAGGCCTTATTTTATACCTTTTAGTAAGCAAGTTTGGGGAACATTGGAGAGAACTGGTTGAAAGCAAATATGGATCACTAATGTTATAAATCGATTAACAATAGTCTGTACATTTACAGTACCACAACTACATTTTTACAACATAACAGTTTTTTTGCACTCTCAGAACTAATTCTGATAAGTTTCAGACCACTATAGTAAATGTTGCCTAGCTCCAAGGTAGTTAAGAATTATTGTCTAAAGTGTTTGAATGCAGTTTTAGTTTTTCTTGTAGCAGATAAAGGGAGGGAAGACGTAAATGTATTGAGTAAGAGAGAAAAACATTGTCGACTGGGTTGTCGTTGGGTTGAGCCAGAAAGAGTGTCTGCAGTCAGCATGTTAGAAATGAGGTAGCCTAAAGACAAGAAGAAAATCAAAGTAAACAGTTTGATAAGGGAAACAGTTGAAATGAAGTGTTCATGAATAGTAATTTAGATGGCGTTAAGGCAAAAGGAATTCCCCACGGCGTCTACAACATCAGGGATTATTCAGTATGTTTTAGAGGAAAAACATAACGCAATGCGCTTGATGCCGTGTGTGGTTTAGCAGTTAAAAAAGTTAAAAAGAAATTTGGGGATGTGTTGCCACGGATTAAACCTTCATAAAAGAGCAGTTTTAATATTGACCATGAATGCTCTATTCTTAAAAACAAAACTCAAGCATTTTTTTTCATCGTCTATAAAATATTGTACTTTGGGGGTAACAGAGAGCTCGGCCTACATTATCATTCAAACAATAAGATGGCGAGAAAAGAGTCTTGCATTTATTACAAACAGATTTAAGCACTCTGTGGTCATCTTAGAGGAACTGTCAGCAAACTTTGCAGATGGTCTGTGTTTGAAACCGTTTTAAAGCCACAAATGAAGACATGAGGAATCCAGTTTGTCAAATGTGGTAAATAAGAGCTTCTCTCATGATTTTTAATAGATGCAGGTCCAGTGGTCTCAGAGAGAGAGAGACGAGATGGCGTTGCAGAATGAGGCTGAAATGTTATGTTCTACATGAAATAAGTACATATTAAATGCCTTTATCAGAACTAATTTGTAATTTGGGGTTCTACTGTATTTACTACAACATTTACTGCAACATCTAAAGCAAATGTAAATATTTTGTAAAATCTATAAGGAAAAGAGACTAGAAATTATTCCACAGTTCACTTCATATTAACAATGTTTTTGTGTTCACATTGTGGCAGCCTATTTGTACCAGGATACCCATAAGTTTACTAAAAGTGAACGCATTATACTGTGGAACGGATGCAGTGACTTGTACTTTCACTAAGGGTTGGTTGGGTCTTGAATTTTCTGTTTCTCTGCTACACTGTCCTTACTGCATCCAAACCACTGTTCTGTGGTAGCCTTAATAAATATCAAGAGCCAATGGCGCCCCTTTCCTCTTGGCCCTCTAGCGACCCAACAGTTCACAAGCTAGGGAAGGGAGGGCCTTGTTTATTTTTAGGCGGCTCTTCTTCACCCCATTGAGTCCCAGTGGTGCGTAAGGATCGGTAAGGCGGCTCACCCTTGGCTGGCCCTATGCATCCTAAACCGTGGGCCGACCCGCCCGTCTGCCAAGACACGACCGCCAAACCCTCAGTCCCACGACCCTCCCTGTGTGCCCGCCATCTGCAAGTCCCAAAAACACTGGTAACCACGGACAACCGGGCTCCCGGAAAGTGACAGCGTCCCGCAAGATTTACATCCCAAAGCCTTCAGTTACACTTGCCATGTAACGAACATTCTTCAGTTAAATGGGTCACATCCCGAAGCCTTACATTTGCCATGTAGCTAACATGCTCAAGCTGAATGGGTGAAATTCCCAGAACTGCAAATTAAATGCTGAAAACCTAGTCGAACAAGGTTCTTATCTGGCTAACCGCATGCGTGTTCTTCATGCGCTTCACTAATAGAGACCAGTCATAAAAGTGCTCGGAAGCACACAGCATTGAATTTCTACTACGGAGCATTAAACATGCATTTAGCCAATGGGATTACATTACACTTACAAACCCTACTATGCACACTTAAGTGGTATCCACTGTCGCTATTTGAAATGCAACAATATCCTAAAATCGTAAAATAAAGTAATACATCATAAAATAAATATACATAAATACATATAGTTTTACAACACTGTATATAACACTGTATAGATGAGAGAGAGAGAGAAAGAGAGAGAGAGAGAGAGAGAGAGAGAGAGAGAGAGCAGACAGGGTGAAATACAACACTAAAACCAATGTGGAGTTTGCATGAATCCTCTGTAGTTTCCTTTTCTACCTTTAGTAATCCATAGTCATTGTGCATCCTTTTTCAATGACGATGGATTCACTCCCTACAGTCATTCAGAATAGCCAATTTGTTGATTCTGAACATGTTTGTGCGTGCACGGGGAAATTTGCCCTCCAATTTGTGGCGACGACTTGGTAAATGACATGGTAGAAGGTACAGCCTCTGCTCTTGTGGTTGGTATGATGTGTGGTTTGTAAACTTGGGCTTTAGAGTCAGTGGGAAGTTGTGGGTTGGTCGTGGATGAGTGGGTTTGATCTTTGATGGGGAACAGTTGTGTCTATAAGTGTCTTGTAGTTGAAATAAATGGTTTAGATGGATTTCTTCTTTGAAAAATCACATTCACATAAAAATACATATTCTGCAATGAAAGTTGGTATAATGATCTACACCTTAAATTTAATTCTAATACTTAAGTGCCAGGTGGTTCACAGAGCTAATTGAGATTCATTAGCACTGCAACCTTGGCTTTGAACCTTAACTGTATATGGCACACACCCTTACTATATTCACGCATGGCTGGTCCAACTTGCTTTTGTCAAATCTACCAATATATACAGGGATTTCTGGGTCAGGACAGGGTCAGCTTTTGAATAGCCTGCATATGTGGAAAATCGCCTTGCGCTTCTCACCTCATAAAAAATATGAAAACGGTTGGTTGGAGTGGAGATGGTGGATTTAAGGTTTGGGGAGATCAAATGACTCGCTGATGTCTTTACTCCAGGGTCCCGTTATAGTCAGTCAGGTATTGAGATGAAGAGGCAGCGAGGGACTTGTACAGTACACTCTGTAAGTCAAGTGTGCGACAGTATATGTGTGTATTGGCCTTCAGTGTCTTTCGCAGCATTGTATCAGAGACCATCACAAAGAATGAACTGAAACGGGATCTACGGGATGCCATTCTGTGATTCCTTGGGGTTTTGATTCACTTTGTAATTTTGCAATTTATGGCCGCAATACATTTCCAGTTTATAAGCATTCATAGATGAAACTGGAAAACGACCTGTGCAGCCCAAATCCTCTGATTTCTATTCATTTATATATGGGAGTTTACAATGGTAACAGGCCATGGGTCCGCTTTGCATTCCTAACCAAATGATTTCCTCGCTAGAAGGCGATAGCATTTCTCAATTTCCTGTTTCCCTGTGATAAGCTCCTGAGGGTGAGGAGCTGTACAACTCGTGGACGTGGACTAGATGGCACAGATCGAGGAAGCATATAGGTCTTACAGCTGTGTTGTTTACAGATGATCACACCATTGTACAATACACGGCTACTAGGAATGGCGAGTTTATTTATGAAGCGAGGGAATGGCAATTTACATTGGAGAGACAATAATATGGATTTACCATTGTGATTGATATTGTTTTTGTGGGAGATGAGGAAACCTTTAGGCTAATTTCCTGTTCTACAATATCATCAAGTCGTTCTGGTTTCCAGTACTTGATACTTTTCCTTACAGTTGATAGCCAAATTCACCTAGCTTTGGCCTGGCTGGAAGATGTTTCTTTTCTTGCTCATGCGTCCTTCAAAACAAATTGTTTTCCCTAATTAGCAAGGTGAGGCCAGGAAACATTTAAGCCAATTTTCCCCCATTGATGCACTGGCCCTTTAAGAAGCTGCTCAATAATCCACTCATCCATCTAACGGAATAGAACTGACCTCCCTTATTTCGAGACAGCTAGTCGTCTACTGATGGAATCGGTGGCTGGCTTCACCAGTACCCAGAGTGTGCTGCCGATAAGGGTGTTTGCTGTATAAATAAACACTGCTGCGAGCAACCTATAGTGGAACATAGCATTGATAAATGGGAAGAATCTGCATTTGATAATGGACTATTTTGTCGCCTCAGTCCCAGATAAATTAGCCATCCTATTCATCCTTTCTGCAGATATTAATTCTCCCATCATTCTGATGTTCATACTGAAGCTCAATGGCTATGGGAAACACTATGGTTGTAATATTTTTATGAGGATGATGTTATGGCAACAGTATTTCATTTTTTAAATCTTTTTTTCGGGGCCATAATGTCCTGCCATAAAGTCTTAACTTTAAACTTCTTGGTATACTGTAGTTTCTCCTTTGTATTTATTATTTTTTTATTTTCTAAACCAGTGTACTGTGCTAAATGTCACAGAATGCATTTATGCCTTTGATAAGAACGTGGCCTGAAGTGTTTTTTATTTATTTATAAGAAAACATATAACAGGGGCTACAACTATATCACAAATCGCGCTTGGTTGCTTTCTTTATATTGATTTTTCTTTTTTTTATGTTGGTGAGCCATCTTCCATTTGGTGACAATCTACCTAGAAAAACAACATGATGATTTGAATACAGGGACATGGTTGAAAGAATTGAGCTGACATTTCCACCAAGGTAAAAACATCTAGATATCGTGTCATGTGGTTGATAGGCATCTCTGCTCTGCAGACACGGTTAAACCATTAGCAGATATTTTTTTGTGCCACGGAACAGGGCACCTCCACAACGCTGGGAGCATTTCACAGGAATCAGCAAAGACATTTTGCCTGAGGCTCACCCATCACATTCATGCTACATCAATTATCTAGAAGAGCGAGAAAGACCATTTTAATTTTCACTTAATAGCTCTAGGTTCCTCGCTATCATCTGTACCCTACTGACTACTAGCATTATCTCTAGGTAAGACAGACATGTGACATGCCCACTTAGAGATACTAAAAGATGGATTTCCGGGTTGGGAAATTACCTATCCAGCTTTACTATTTTTCTCTTTAGAGTCAAACACAGTCTTGCACACTGCAGTCTTTGTTATTGAGATGGCCCCAGAGTGAGGTTGGTCAATTACATTGATTGTGTTTTGCTTTGCAGCTCCTCTTACGCCGCGATATTGACCTTAGAAACACGTTCAGCATGTTCTCTTGATATTTTTCCATATATACAGTATTGGTGTATTCTTGGAGTAACAGACCTGAGAGTCTCTCATGCATAGATCATGACATCTTAGCATTACATCACGTCTGGTCGTTACACCCATCTATCAAAAGCGAATATTGTACTTTTATGATGTTATGCGATGCATTTTATGGTTTCATAACAGAGTTTTCTCGCAGAATTCTAAAATAGCGCCACAAAATCTGAAACCCCTGTTGATAGTTTGATAAACCTGGGTAATCTTAAACCACCAAACAGGAAAGTGCAGACATCTGTTGCATTCAGTTGTGTGGCTGTTATTAATTAGAGGTTCTAATCATTGACAATTTGTACGATAACATTTCTTTTGCACAGTCAGAGCCTACAGTACATTATGTTTTAGACCTGATGAGTGAATAGCTGACATGGTTAAAAGCATTTTTGGACTAATTTACTATACTTTAGAGTTATTTTTTTCTAGATTGCTGTAATAGATGACAGGATTAGGAAATTGATGGGACAGGAATTTTTTTACTAATCAAGTGCAAAGAAATGTAAAATGTTTTCATTAAAGCAGCAGTATTCACAAACCAGTATTTCAAGTCTGGAGCAAGTTGTTCGCTTCTTTAAAAACAAGGTGAGGATTGGCTTCACGGATGTTTCAGTAGTAGTTAGTTTCACTCTTGTTAATGTTGTAATGCGACAAGTGGTCACAGATTTGGGTGGATACAATTCCCCATGCTCGTTTAGTGGATCTGACCATTGCAATCTCAAAAGTAACAAAAGCAATTACTGCAGAATGTTTTGTTTTCAGCCATTCTGCATACTGTATGCTAAACACATTTCATTTTACAACTTCATCAACGTTTAACTTTTTCTTAATTTATACAGTATAACTATAACTTTAGTTGAAGCATAACAACAAAGGGATTTTTAAACCAAGGCGGGAGGCGTTTGAACAGAAACGGAAGGCTGCTTTGTTCTCCAGCTGTTGCCTTGGCAGGGGCACAGTACTTGGATCTTACTGGCTGCCTGTTTTGTCACCAGCGATTTGAACTTTCCTCATTATAGCACCTAACACAAATCAAAAATGATCTGATCTCTCATAGGACCCCTAAAGGTTGAACAGAAGGTCTAACACTATGAGACACAGATGTACAACAACAATAAACTTTTTTTTGGCAACCCAAAAACAAAAGTTCTACACTGTTTCACAATAGCTCAGTAACTGGCAGGGGAGCATAACGGCAGTGTCAGTACAACAGGCTGCCCATGCATAGTAGATAATCATGATCTCCTTTTTCTTGGCAAGAGACATAAGAGAAGTGGCCAGGAACTGTCAAAGCGGTAATCTGACTTGATACACGCGGCACACTGGGAGAATACAGTTGACCTGGACATAGTTCCACAGAATGACAAACCAGATCAGACTGTGTTGTATATCCTCCCGTTCAGTCCGTCTTGCTGGGGCTGTGTGGATTTCCTTCCTGCCGTTCGCTTGCACCTGGTGCTCTGCGGAGAATGCGTGTGCAAGCAAATTCTGTGGCCTGCAATCATTTATAAAGCGAACAAAAACATTGGCAGTCCTCTCTCTCTGTGCTTTGCATGGCTCATCAACATTCAGCCATCCACGCTGGATAGAAGTGTGTTGCCAGGGCGAAGGGCATGCTCCTATACTCCAACGTCTCAACTGTAATTGACGTGGGAGTGCGGGGGGGGGGTGCCTCAGGTTCATTTGTAGATAGGTTAGGCTAGCATAGGCTGATGCAAGAATGTTGTTTTTATAGGTCACTCTGCCAGCACCACCAGCTCTCTTAAATTGGGCAAGTGGGAAGTGGGTCAGTGGGTACGTGGGCGGCAGGTAAATAAAATATCCTTCCATGAAGAACAAAAGAATACATTATACAAACTGCAAGCGATTGATACTGTTGATAGTAAAATATTAGCGGTAGAAGTTATATTATTACCTAAATATATATTAATAATTATTATTATTAATTGCATACAATGGTTGCTTAGAGTACATATTTAAACCAGCATTGTATTGCACAATTCCTGTGCAATTTCACAGTTCCTGTGCAATACACTCAGTTAGTTGCATATAAATGTGCCATGCAATGCAAATCATATTTCCAGAAACCTGTGATTTATGTATTGCTAGAGTGAGGTAGTCAGTTTTAAATCAAGCATCTTATTTATCACCAAGCATGGCTTCGCTGCATACTACTTGTGGAAGCCGTCTAAATTAACCATCCACAGCTTCATATTATAATTACAAGATGCTAGTTTTGGACAGATTGATTTGTGGGGTTTGTGCTTACTGGAGATGGTGTCCTGGCTACATTACACCGGTGCCATGAATGAGAGGCATCCCATTTGGCACAGGAACACCACAACAACACTGATAAGTGCTAGACACTTGGAAAGCCAAGGAACCCTATAAAACTTATGCTATCCAAGGCTAATGTATAATTTTCTCATTGTAAATATTATCGGAGTCTAACACCACACTGTCAGGTCTATGCCATATTTATTAGGTGAGACATTCTCAGACCCCCATAAATTTCATATTAAAAGGCTTCTCTCCTTAATGGAAAGGGAAAATACAGAACTGCATAGCAATAATTTTTCTGCAATGCTTAGTTGCTGGTGGTCGTTGGGCTGTTAGTAGGGTTAGGGGGCTGTGAAGTGGTAAATTGCTATTGAGGTAGGAGCTAAATCTCACACCCCAAACCCAAAGTGTATTCCAATCTGATGTCACTAACACACTTTACTGTATTGTTTTATGTATTACTTAAACTGTAATTTAACTTTTGTTAAACCTTCGACTCTGTATGTTCCTTACCCCAATATTAAGTACTCCCATAGACATTTGACATGAATTAACCCTTCATTCAACTGAAAGTTATATTTATCCGCCATTCACTTCCATTGTTTCTCAAAAGCATACTTTTAACGAGTCTGCAAAGCCAATCTCCGTCTCTACCGATGTACAGAATGTTTTCAAGTTACTCAAATGTATTTAAAGGCCCCATATCACTCCACTTTCCAATTGTCATTTTAGACAGATGTATTCTCCCTTCGAAACTGAACATTAGTTTCAGACTGGGAGTGGGTGGAGAGGTCAGAGATGACTGGTTTGTTGAACACCATGCACAGATTACAATTCTTCAGAAAACACATGTCCACACAACTGAAAAACTTGAATTTTACAGGGACCATTAAGGTTTAAAGGTGCGTTTTTTCCCCAAAATGTAAATGTATCTCAAATTACAAACAACACTTTGACTCTGCAACAAATAATTTAAGAATATAGTCTACCAGTAGAGACGCTCATTAGATTTGCAGACATGTTTAGACGTATGTTTTTGAGAAACAACAAAAGTCAATGGCAAATGGAAATACTGATCCCCTGGTCTGTGAATGATGGATTATTTTTTGCCAAACATAAGCACGAGGACTTAATATTGAGGTAAGGAACTACAGAGTTGAGGGTTTAACAACTCCTGCCTCAAAACCAATGCCTCAGTCTTACGCCATTGTTTTCTGTTAACATCCTTTAAAAAATCTCTAAAAAATCAATTCATTTCACACCCTTGTTGGGTGAAAGGTTTTTCCTCTTAATACCACTCCACTGCTTCACTTCATTGCCTCTAGCATATTCCTACCTCAGGGGAAGTAAAGCATTAGTTTTATTAGCCATTGATTTCCCTTAGTGTATACTTCGTGAGGCTAAGGCCTCATCAGAGGCTTTTATTGACATCATCACTCAGGGACCGCTGTGGCCGGCTAGAGTTTCTTTTTAGCTGAGGAAGCAGTGGTGGCATTATTGTCAGATCACTTCCATTTTGTCGAACGCGCTAATGCAAAGCAATCAATCAGTCTCTCAGACTTAGATAAGGGCTATAGGTCATCAATCAGTTGAAAAATAGATGGAGTTTCTCACTCTCACTGATTGGAGCCCATATATTTTTTATTTCCATATACAGTATTGTTACAGTCTAGAATTGTTTTTGTGTATCTTAACAAGTAGGCTAGAATAGTAGTATATTTATTTTTCTGTGTAAATAAACATATATAAATATATAAGTAATATATATAAGTAAATTGTCAAAAGATGCACTCCTCGATTGCCCTAAACTATATTTTGAAACACAACTGTGTATTAAAGCGTGTGTGGCTGTAGGGGGAGTGGTAGAGAACAGTGTCAGCCTAGGAACTCTAGGGGGGGTAGAGATCAGTGCCAGCCACGCAGCACTCAGGTGTG